>PITA01010371.1:0-16351 GCA_004023965.1 Spilogale gracilis
CGCATGGTTTCACTTACTTGCGGTGCATGAGGGGTAACCTGGAGGACAGTGGGAGAAGGAAAGTAAATGGGAACTAGGGTAGTCTAGGGAGGGAAACGAAACAACAGAGACTTTGGACACAGAAACAAACTGAGGGACTTGGAGGGAGGGGGGTGGAGGGATGGGAGAGCCTGGTGGTGGGTACTGGGGACACCTAAAGCGTGGAGCACTGGGTGTGGGGAATGGGAAATGAATCTTGGACACTGGAAAAAAAATTTTAGTAACAATAAAAAAAAACAGATAAAAAAAGAATTTATATATTTAATCTTTCATTCAACACTATATATACTATATATTTGAAACATAACTATGATTATTATTGTTTTACTGTGTTCCTCTGAGAAGAATTAATGTAGTATTTTTGTGTTAAATAGAAATAGAGCTAAGGAATTATCTTGAATGTTCAGCAGTTTTTATTTAACTTCACCAAAACACCAATCCTTGGTCCTCCATAGTCCTTCTAAGGCACTCTGAAGCTAAGACACACCAGGAGAGGGGTTGGGATTTAAGGTACCTAACTGCACTCAAATCAACCTCTCTTGTATCTGAAGAGTCATTTTATCTGCCCCTTTTTCTATATTAAAACATCCAAGTCCCCACCCAAGACATTAAACATTGTCTTCATTTCTAATGAGATAAGGAATTGAGATAGCATGCATAGATGAATATACAACAATTATAAAATTATATATGAAAAAGGGTTTTATACAAAACATTTAATACTTCATTAGGAGATATTTCATTCTATATTAGTTAAGGCCATTGATTAATAACTCTTTGAAATGGAGCAATGACTGATAAAGACTAATTGGAGATTGAGGAATTTTCTTGGCATATAGACCTGGTAGGGAAGAGAGGTGATGGTACATTGGAGTCCTCTGGGATGTTGCTAGATATGTTAAGGGAAGGCTGTTGTTAGGAAAACGCATGGGCATTAGTTGGTAGAAATTGCCTAGATGGTAGAAAGATATTGGCCCTGGACTCCAGAAATCTGCTTTCGAATCTTCCCCACACTACTTACTTATTAGTACAGCAACTCTAGATGCAATTACATGACATATTTATGGCTCGGTACCTTATATGTATAAAGAGGACAATAAGGTCTACTTACCACATCCTATGAAATTCAAATACTTCATCATGTGAAACAATGAATGTGAATATGCTTTGTGGACCACTGAGTGCTCCCTTTATAGTGGGAATCCCTTAGTTACTTTCACTCAAAACAAGTTCTCCCTAATATAACAGGGTAAGTGCCTGCCTTACTCTGTGTGGGGACCCTCTAAATTTGTTTTCTTTAGAAGTGGTCTTAAAGGTCTCTTCCTAATGATAAATGTCTTATATTGATAACTGGCTAGCTTGGCTCTAGAGAATATTATCTTCCTGAATCTCCTAATTCAGTAGGATATTTTATTTTGTAAGCTTTTTAAAATACCTATTACAGGCAAGTCAGATAATGCTTATTTTCACTGTACACACAGGAAAACTGATTTTCAGATAAACTCAGTTATTCATAATTACAGAGCTGATAAATGGTAGATTTGTGCTCTCATCAGTCTGGCTACAAATCCTGTCATCTTTCCACTGTTCTTTTTTGTTTTTCCCAAGTTTTTATTTATTTATCTGACAGAAAGAAACACTGCTAGAGAAGAACACAAGCAGGGGGAGTGAGAGAGGGAGAAGCAGGCTTCCTGCAGAGCAGGGAACCTGATGCGGGGCTCAATCCCGGGTCTCCGGGATCATGATCTGAGCTAAAGGCAGACACTTAATGACTGAGCCACCCAGGCACTCCTCCACTGTTCTGTAAATTAGAGGTAGTATAGCTTGTACCAGAGTCCCATCTTCACTCAAATTATCTCAAATCAAACAAAAGTAACCTGGACCATCATAGATCCTGCAAACATTACAAGTACTAAATTAAAGGACATACGTGTTTAAAATTAAAGTAAGGAAGTAAAATGAAACTATAGCATGAATTTTTAGAAGAATCATGTAAGCTGGCAGTACTCTAACCAAATGGTCAAATTAACATTACCAATAATATGATACCAGTATCATGTATCTCCTAATATAAACTAGGATCACAGCATCACTTCTCCAGTATTCTTGCCAAAATTGTACTACCTTGACCTAACCATGAGAAAACATCAGACAAATCCAATTTGAGGACATTCTATGAAATAATTAGCACTCTTCAAAAGTATCAGATCATGAAAGAGAAGAAAGACTGACAAACTGTTCCAGGTTGGAGAAGACTAAGAATACATTAAAACCAAATGCAATCTGGAATCCTCAATTGGATCCTAGAACATAAAAGGGATGTTAGAAGAAAAGAAATAGTAAAATAAAATCTGAAGACTGTCTCTAAGTTAGAGTGGTGTAGCAATGTTTATTTCCTAGTTTTAGCTATTGTTCTATTGCCACATAAGATATTGACATTAGGGGAAGCTGGAGAAATGGTATATGAGAACTCCTTGTAGTACTTTTGTGACTTTTCTTAAATCTTAAATATATACTTTAAGGAAAAATATATTTTTAATTTTCTTTTTTTTTAAAGATTTTATTTATTTGACAGCGAGAGAGGGAACATAAGCAGAGGGACTGAGAGAGGGAGAAGCAGGCTTCCTGCCAAGTAGGAAGCCCGATGTGGGGCTTGATCCCGGGTCTCCAGGGTCATGACCTGAGTCGAAGGCAGTCGCTTAACCAACTGAGCCACCCAGGCACCCCTTTAATTTTCATAATAATATATGCAAAATCAGATGATGGTTAGATGGATAGAAGGATGGAAATGTGACACAGGTATTGCAAATTGTCAACCATAGAATCTAATTCTGAGTATGTGAGTGGTGGAGGTTTAAGAATTTTTATAACAGGATGTTGAAAAAATAAAATGATAATTTTAAGTTTTAATAAGAAATTACTTTAAAAGTTTAAATAAGGTTTTAATGAGTAAAAGAGTTTAAATAAGAAATTAGTTATACTTGAGGAGATAAATACATGAACATTATTTGATATCATGAAAGATAGATTAATAGATATGGAGAGTAAAGTAAGTCTAACAGACATCTAATTGGAATTCTGGAAGCAGGGGACCTAGCTGGGTCAGTTGATTAAGCATCTGCCTTTTGCTGAGGTCATGATCGCAGGGTTCTGGGATCGATACCTGCATCAAGCTCCCTGCTCAATGGGGAGGCTGTTTCTCCCTTTCCCTCTGTCCCCCGCCCCAGGCCCTGTGCACTCTCTGTTTCTCTGTCTCTCTCTCTCAAATAAATAAGTCTTTAAAAAAAAAAAAAAGGAATTCTGGAAGAAGAGAGAATTGCGTGCAAGTAATATTTGAGAAGATTATGGGTGAGTATTTTCCATGTAGATGAGTGCTGATGATGGAAAGCAATTCAAATTCCATTTGAAGTTGGATGAAGAACAGTAAATCCCTCATAGGATTAAACAAAGAAAGAAAGAAAAGAAAAACCATTACATACCTTAGTGAAGCTTTGGGAAGCCAAAGAAAAAGAGTAGATCTTAAAAACAACCAGAGATTAAAAAAAAATTTCTAACAACAACAATAAAAAATCTGATCACTTTCAAAAGACAAACATAGACTAAGAGCTGATTTCTCAACAGCAAGAGTGGATACCAGATAATATTTTCAGTGTGCTGAGAGAAAATAGCTACCAACACATTTTTTTTCCTTCAGTAAAAATGTATTTCAAGTCAGAACAAACTACTTCCTAGTTAAAGAAAAACCAAAGGCATCTGTTCTGGTTAACTATTGGAACATAATACATTATGCCAAAACATAGCAACTTAAAACAACTATCATTTGATTATATCAGCTTTTGTGGGTCAGGAATATGATGACCTAGAGTGACTATTCTGCTCTTCATGACATGAAATGGGGTTACGTGTTGATATTTACCTTGTGATTCAGCAGCTCTGAAGGGTCCAAATGACTTCCCTTGCATACCTGGTGCTCTTGGGGTGGTGGAAGAGCCGGAAGGCTGAGTGCCACCAGACCACACGCCTGTCCATGTAGTCCTCCATCCCGCACATGTGGCCTCTCAGCAGTAGGCATACTTCCTCCACATCAATGTCAGGCTCCCAGAGACCATTGCAGAAGGTTCTAGTTCTCATAAATACCAAAAACTGGCATGTATCACTTCAACCACAATCTGCAAAACAGAATGTCACATCCCAGTCCAGATCCAAGGGAGGAAAATTAACTCCATTTCTCCATAGCAGTATGAAAGAATTTGTCATCATCTTTACTTCATCACAGACTTAGCCAGAAAGCAACTTGATTCCAAATGGAAAGTCAGAGCTATCAAAGGGAATTATAAAAAGAACCTGATATCTGTGTGTAAATCTAAATAGACACATACAATACAAAACAACAATAGTGATAATATGCATGTGAAAAGAAGAAAGAGAAAATGAAAAGAGACAACAGAAAGAGTAGATAAGTAAGGATAGTATGAAAAGAATTAAAATATTTTGGAGGTCTTTGTATTATTCAAAAAAAAGAATAAGATGTTAATTAATTGTAGACTCTCAGAAGAGAAGTGTCTATGTTAGAACTTCAGGTAACTCAGGTTTTATAGCTCTCAATAAAAGAAGACAAGGATTGAGAAGAAATCTAATTATTACAAAAGAAAAGAAGAAAAATCATATTTGGGAAAGATGAGACATATAGAAAGCAGAAAGTAAAATGGAAAATAAAATCTATTTCAGCAGATACAGTAAGTGTAAATGGACCAATTACATTACTTTAAAAATCTGATTCTATGTTGTTCATAAGAAACACAACTAAAACATAATAATAAAAATAAAATATACAAAGAATTTCAAGTCCCTGTAATGACAGTATACAGTTAGAAAATATAATTTGCAAAAATATAATTTATAAAAAACAGAAAATTTAATTTCTAAACTTATATAATTTATAATTATAAAGTGTAATTTGTACAATTAATAATAAATATACAAAGTCTTTTTTTTCAAAGTCTTTAAGAATAAACCTAATACAAGATGTGCCAAGTATTTATAGGAGAACACCGTAATTTCTAGCTAAAGACTTTTAAAAAGACTGAAATAATTGGGAAGCTTTACCATGTTCTTTAAATGGAAGCCTCAATATTGTAAAGGTAAATTCTCCCACAGTGATTTATAAATTCAGTGTAAAGCCAATAAAAATCTCAAGAGATCTGTTCTCATTTGTTATTAACTTCTCAAGTGATCCTAAAATTTCAAATAAAGATTGAAGGGCCAGGAAGAAACAAAGGACTCCTGAAAACAAAGGAAAAGTTTCTGGTTCAGAATGCTAACACTTCCAAATATCATAACTTATAAAACTTTGCTAATTATGACCATATGATATTAGCACAAAGATCCCCCAAACCACTATCAATGAAGCCCAACAGTTTACCTGGAAACCTGGTTTGTAACTGACAGGAACCAAAGGCAGCACTATAGCTCCTTGTGCTCTGACTTTAAGATAAGGAAGTGCTTTGGTCACAATAGTCCTTCTCGGGCCTCCGTATCACCATTGGCTGGACCAAGGCTGGGGCCAGGGAATTTTGTGTGCTCCTGGAAAGACTCTTCCTACACAGGTCTTCAATATCCATACCCTCAGCACCAGTCAGGAACCAGCAAGTAAAACAGAAACTACCCTAGATGATTAAAAACAGGAAAAAATTAATAGAGGGAATTATTAATTTTTAATCAGATATTCTAATATCTGATAAAGATATTAGAAGGATTGGAAGAATCTAATTCTGAAGTTGTCACAACACACACACACACACACACACACACACACACACACACACCCCGAAAACAAAAGAACCTGCTTACCCTTGAAGATTGTCCATCACAGTAAATGACATCTAATAATCCAGTTGCTCAGACCAACATCCTCAGAATCATCCTTATTTCTTCTTTCTTTCAAATCCCACATCAAATCCATTGCCAAAAACTTGTTGGCTCTACCTTCGAAATTTACCCAGAATCCAGCTAATTCTTACCACGTCCTCTGCTAGCTCCCTCCCTGCTTGTCTTTGGTAGTGCTCCCTCCTGCTGCCTCTGCCCACTGGCAGTGTATTCTCAACACAGCAGCCAGACATACTTGTAGATAGTGGTGCTATCCACTGGATGCTTCTGCTCCTTCCCCAGTGTGTAGGGGGATGATACTTCCCTGCCCCCTTGAAGTCTAAATGATCATGTCATTGACATTGATCAACAAAATGAGAATGGAAATCTCTACATATCAGATACAAATGGAGACTAGTGGCTGGCACAGGTTTGACTAGTCTCTTTTTCTCCCTGTCTTGGAAACACCCAGCACTCATTGTGGTAACTACTCTGCCAGTCTTGGTCCCAAAGTGAGAGGAACATGGACCATAGCACCTGCCTGGATTGGAATGAGTATGACATAGGCAAGGATGAACCATTCATGGTTTGAGACTGAGACTATGAGCTTATTTATTCCCAAGCTATAATATTTCTGATTGATACTCATTGATGGATACAATGACCTTCTGATTACTGATGGATGCCATGAAGCTTTCAAAAATGTAATTCAGAGTATATCATACTTCAGAGGCTTCCTGCCTTATAAACTTGGCCCAATGTTCCCTTTGTGAACACATTTTTTATCTTCTCCTTACTTATACTCCCCAGAGAGACTGATCTGAACATACCAGCCACACTTCTACCTCTGGAGTTGTGCACTTGTTCTTTTGCATATCTAAGACATCACCCCACCACCCCAGAGATTCACAAAACTTGTTCCTTCACCGTCTTCAAATCTTTCCTCTAATGCTAGCTTCTTGGTAAAGTCCTCCCTGATAAGCCCACTTTTAAAAAACCTCTAGGCTCACATTTCCTAGTCTCCTCTTTTTGTTTTCCAAAAAGTCAATTTTACCTTTATTTGTATATTTGTTATTAGCTGTTATCTCTCCCCTCCATTGAAGTGAAGGCCCCATTTGAGTAAGGATTTTAATCTAATTTGTTTCCTCTGGATCTCTAATCCCCATGATGGTGCCAAGAATATATTAACCATTCAGTGAGCGTGAGTGGAAAGTATGAACACCAGGGGTGGCATCAGAGGTAAGCAAAGAAATATGAACTTATAATAAATGATGCTAGGCCAAGTAATTATGTATAATAAACCAAAAATGAAACAAAAATTCAAATTGAAAGGCAAAAGTATTCAATTTTAGAAGTCTATATAAAAGGCATTTTATGTGCCAGGGAAAGACTTCATAAATAACAAACCAAAGGACAGAACATAAATAAATTATTGAAAGATCTACCTACCATAAAATTAGAAACTTTGTTCATCAAATATCATAGACAGAATAAAAATATAATTGAAAAATAGGAAGAAATAATTTCATTATATAAAACAACAAACTAGTCAGATGAACAAGTCCATAGAACAATAGTGAATAACAGACACTTCACTGAAGGAGAAACATTCAATAAAAGGTCAGGAAACATGCAGAAATGTGCTCCTTTTTATAAGTAATCAGGTAAATGAAAATTAAACTACTGCTAGTCTATTTTGCATCCTCCAGATGTACAAAAATGTCCAAACCTGACATTATCAAGCCTTGGTGAACTATAGAAGACATGAAAGAATGTACAAATATTTCAAAGAAAAGTTGAAAATGTAAATTACCCTACAAACCCACACATCTATTAATATGTTACATAAATGCATGAATATATTATGAATATTCATCAATTCTTACTCATATACACCCAGTAATATATGTGGGAATGGTCATATATAAGAAGATATGGTCCATATATATAATGGAATATTATGCCTCCATCAGAAAGGATGAATACTCAACTTTTGTAGCAATATGACCAGGACTGGAGGACGTTATGCTGAGTGAAATAGGCCAAGGAGAGAAAGTCAAGTATCACATGATTTCACTTACTTGTGGAGCATAAGGAGTAAGATGGAGGACAGTGGGAGAAGGAAAGAAAATGTGAACTGGGGCAAATTAGAGAGGAAGATGAAGCATGAAAGACTTTGGATTCAGAAACAGACTGAGGGTTTTGGAAGGGAGGGGGTGAGGGCATGGGTGAGCTTGGTGGTGGGTACTGAGGGCACGAACTGCGTGGAGCACTGGGTGTGGGGCATAAACATTGAGTCGTGGAACATTGAAAAAATAAAATATAAAAAAAGAATATTCATAGCAGAATTGCAAAAGAACAGGAACCATGCAAGTGTCCTTTCACTGGAAAATGATAAATAAATCGTGGCATGTTCATGTAATTGAATCATATAGAGTAATGAAAATAAATCAATTATAGTTGTAAATAGAAACACGAACAAACATAAAAACATAAAAACATATAAATCACTAAAAAATCCACACGGTATGATGCAACAACCTTTAAATAAACAGTAATTTGCATAAACCTAAAATTGAGTCCAGTGGTTATGGTTCCTGGTGTTTTTTTTTTTCCTTTTTTCTTTTTTCTTTTCTTTTCTTTTCTTTTCTTTTTTTTAAATATTTTATTTATTTCTTTGACAGAGAAACACAGCGAGAGAGGGAACACAAGCAGGGGGACTGAGAGGAAGAAGCAGGCTTCCCGCCGAGCAGGGAGCCGGATGTGGGGCTCGATTCCGGGTCTCCAGTATCATGACCTGGCCGAAGGCAGTTGCTTAACCAACTGAGCCACCCAGGTGCCCCTTTTTCCTTTTTCCTAAGATTTTAATTTTTTATTTTGAGAGTGGGGGAATGTAATTATGTGAGGGGTGGAGCGTGCAGGCTCCACGCTGAGCATGGAAACCCATGTTGGGCTTGATCTCAGGACCTTGAGATCACTACCTGAGCCAAAATCAACAGTCAGTCCCTTACCCAACTAAGCCACCGGGGGGAACTCCAGTTATGGTGACTTCTGATGAGGGAGGATGGAGAACTGAAACTAGAAGAAGCAGAGGGGAAATTGCAAAGGGACTTGTTTGATTGTTTTGTTTTGTTTTCCTCCTTAAAATGGATGGTAAGAATATAGGTGTTCCTTTGTTATTTCTTTAAATTTATATGCATTTTTATACAAATTATTTCAGATCTACTCAAGATACAGTAAAAACATTTTTAAATGTCTTTGCACTTCAATGTCCTTGCATTTGAAAATGCACCTTTTAGAGAATGCTGTATTTATTTGCCATTATAACAAACAGAAAACCTTTTGACTATCCCATTGTTTCCTACCTCTCTGGGCAGCTTGAAACTGTGCCACTCAGCATTATAAACTACAAGTAAAGGTCTTTTGAGAAAGGCAACAAATCAGAAATGCAAACGCCATCACTGATTAATTTATGAAAACGAAGTTTTCAGTCTACAAGAACCAGGGGCAAAACAAAACAATAACTCAGCAGGGGCCCATGAGTCCTGAAGCATGCTACTTGGTCATGTGTAACTGTTTATCACTTTAGGTCTCAGATCTGAATGATATCAATCATGCTGCTTGCCAGGGCACCAGCTGAATATAAATTGGCCTTTCTGGGCATCAATAGGTCTCGTTCTGCCAAGTGATTTGATAGTTCTTTTATTTTAAAACACTTGGAGTGGATTGTAGAATGAAAGCACTCGCTTCGGAGCCATTTAGAAAAATCAATTGAAGCCACACTTACGGACAAAGGAAAATCCTTCTGTTGTTTCTGGTGACATATCTTACTCAAAAGAACAGTCCCAAGGAGATGCAAATCGTTGTACAAGGTAAGTTCTGACAGCAAAGTGATTGTTAGTACACATATCATCACAATATTTGCACACTGTGAGCCTCTGTATTTTCTCCAGTGATGTGGAGAGGGCTTGAAAACATTTTTGGAACTCCCATTAGGGAACAGGTTCTCAAACCATGAGTACATTTTTACAGCATAGGAGTGTATTGCTTTGGTTTTTTGGAAAATGCCAAAAATCTTTTGGAACTGAAGTTAGAGAACAAAAGGAGTTTTCAAGGGCAGGGAATTCTCCATTTAGCAAATCACAAGAGGCAGCGTTGTGGAGAAACATGTTTTATACATGGATGGTTAATTAAGTGTTACTGATGTCAGTTCCCATGACAGGGTGGATGTGGCAGAAAAGTAGACTTGAGGTGCAGGTCTCCTAGGCAATCCTGCCTCTGCCACTTACCAGGTCTGGGGCAACTGAAAAGTCACTGAACTCTTCAAATCTCAACTAACCCCCCTTAAAGTGAGGATAAATACAGCTACCTTGAAGGGTTGTTACGACAGTTACAAAAACATCCACATGCCTTCTAACACATCATAGTGTTTAATAAATGGCACATAAAAGTAAAATGAAAATGCTAGTAGTCAATCAAATTCTGAGCTCTTGAATTTAGACAATACTGAATAGAAATTAAGTCTATGAGCTTTAGTTGGATTTGCCTGAACTTAAGTCACAGGTTCTCTCCTAGATAGGTAACTTACAAAGTTTTCAGACGACTATTTTATATTGGCAAGACCCTGAAAAATGGGATGCTATCAGTATTTGTTGATTTATCAGAATAATCATTCCATAGGTATTTAGTATTAAAATGAAATTATGATAAATTCAAGTAAAGTAGGTTTATCTCATTCTTTAAGGTTTATCTCACTCTTAAATGGGATAAATGACTCCACGCAGGCTGGGTTGGAAGGCCTAGGCATGGACATACAGGCTTTCCTACTTCAGTTTTCCAAGACCATGCGGAGTAAAAGAGGATGTACTCTGGGTCAGAACAGCCTGGGAATGAGTTTGCCTCTTGCACCTTGACCAGCTGTGGGAACTTGGGCAAGGTGCTTAAATTCTCCATGGGTCCCCTTACTCTCAATACTACACCTGGGGTTGGAGGGTCTAAAACTCGTAGGATTTTAAAAGTAACACTTAGGGAAAAGAATACAAAATTACAACATAAAATGGGGGACCTGATTCTGAAATTAAAGCTTCAGTAACTCCAGGGTAAATTTGCCTCTGAAACCTTGCAGAGTTTTGGAGGGGATCAAATATATGTAAAATGTTTGGACAATACTTGGAGCATTAACTCAGTTCCACAAAGATATATCTAGAACCTCTATCCCATAAGAAACCTTTCAAGTAGTAAAGAGGAAATAGGTCTGTTTTTCCACATCAACCTACATTATACATTTCAGATTGTCGTGAAGTGCTAAGATGCCAGCTATGCCGGGGATGGTACTGATTATGGGTGGGTGCTGAAGACATAGAAAACAGGAGCTCACAAGAATAAGCAAAGGCCCCAAAATTCCCAGGGGCAACTACCATTGCTGAAGGGGCTCCCTTTTCTTACTTTAAGTTATTGTGCTCGGTGGGAAGGCAGGGGAGTATACTGTGCCTTTCTCGGGCTCAGAGAGGCCAACCTCAGGATAAGGTTAGTTACCATTTTCAGCCCCACTCTCCTTTGTTCCCCTTCCCTCCCCACCGCACTTCCACCCTCCACGATTAACCTCCACACCCAAGGAACAAATGTGACCAAAAAGCTTCTTCCACAGTGTTCTGATTATCATTAATTTCATGTTCTCGTCTATTTCATGTATTTTATTTACACAGAGGCTTCAGGAGGTGTTGATTAATACATAAGGGACTCCTTGCTGCATGCCTAACAGAGCTCAAGAAGGAAGTTAACTTCTGTCTGGAGTCTAGGTAGCTAGGTGAAGCAATTAGGGCCGTACCTTTGATCATTTTTGCTAGCTAGATGTATTTTTTCTGTCCTCATGTGTTTATTTATTTTGAGGCTAAAAAGCAAGAACTGTCTGTCCAATTTGCCTCTATCAGCTTTCAACTACAGAATCTATGACTGCATGGATATTTTTTTTTTTTGAGATTCTTCGGGTTTATCGACATTTCGTGTCTACTAAGAAATGACATTCTTTACTAAATATAACTCTAAAGCACAGAACAGGTAATGGACTGATTTCCTCAATGGACTTTAAAAGCATCCTTTCTTTCCATATAATAAATGAAGCTCTTGCTCCTGGATAGCAGGCTTGTTCTATCTAATCAAAGATAATTTACTCTCAAATGTGATATTCCTGGAACGGTTGTGGTTATAAATCTGGTTTCTCCAATTAGATCCTGTAGAAGTCAGATTCTTGTTGCACCTTTGCAAATAACTGCATATCATAGAAAGTAAGAGGATTTAATAAAGGTGCAGATAATTTTGCAAACAAGGTCTAATCAAAGGTACCTTATTTTCCATGGAATCATCATCTTGAAGTTCTGATGATTCATTAGCTTACAACATACATTAAAATTTCTAATAGGATATTCTTCCCAAATTCTGAGGATCAGTTGAAATACATTTCAAGGAATATCCTTTAGTTTGCACATGTATATCCAACTACACAGAGGTTGAAATAGATTTCTTTACCCGTCAGAGAGAGTACATAAGCAGGGGAAGCAGCAGGCGGAGAGAGAAGCAGGCCCCCCGCCCCTCAGAGCAAGGAGCCCAGTGTGGTACTCATTCGATTCCAGGGTCCTGGGATCAGGACCTGAGCTGAAGGCAGACGCTTAACTGACTGAGCCACACAGGCATCCCAGCTATATGGAGATTTAAAGATAAGTCAAGATGAATGAAGCGGGATTTCCTAAAGCCCACTTTAAAATAGAACTTTAAACAATACCAACAATATGCAAAAGTAGCAATGCAATTCGACTTGCATTGGTTTAATTCAGTTTTACAAAATTAATGTTTAATTGAGAAGCTATACTACAATACTAAATTGAATACAAAAATGCCAAAGAAAAATAGTGTGAGGATGGAATGGAATGGAGTAATCAGAGCTCAAGAATTATTAAATCCCTTAATTATTTGGACTATAGAAAAGACAATGATAAATCTTAGACTTTGCAAAATGAAGTAGAGATGATAACATTTCAAGGATAACCAGGGATAAAAAGTTGGAAGAGAGAAAAAAAAAAGAAATGAAGAGAAGAAAAATACCATTATGAAAGAGAAGGCAATAAGGAGGAGGGAAAAAAAGAAGAAAAAAAATAGCAGTGAAAAAGCAAGGCAAATAAGAAAAGGTCAGATGGGAACCATGAATTAGACATCAAGGCATGTGGAGGATAGAATGAGAAGGCTTAACACAAATCTATTCGTGATTCCAGAAGAAAAAAGAAATCCAGATATGTGTGTAATGATAATAAACATAACTGCCCTAACTTTTCTTATACAGTGCAGATTTGTAGAATATTTCATGTCAAAAAAATTCTACTGGACAGCAATGTGTCTACTCAGACATACAGACACTGTGTATCAAGAGTTTGAGCAAGAATATTCATAGTAAAGCAGTCAAATGAGCATATATTCAAGAACTTGAATATTCATCTACAGAACAGGGGAACATCCACTGTGGCTGATTCAGAGTATAATAGTAAACAACAGTGAAAAGAAAAGATTATCAGCTACAAATACAGGCATCAGAGACTTTCATGATATTAAGTTAAAAAGTAGATTGCAAATAGTATATAGAGTATGATACAATTTATATATATAGTGACAGAACCCAAATAAAATTAGCCAGTACATTGTTTAGTTCTCTATCAGGGGAATAATGAGTACAAAATTCGAGATATCTTCTATCTCTGGTGGGAAGAGGATGATCAACAAGGGAAATTAAATCAGAGGGGAACCCTCTTACTATAAATCATTATTCTTTTACTTTTGCTGCATTGTATGTACAAGATACCATATGTGTACATTTTAAATAGTTTGTATGTATAAAATATTTCATTATAAAATAACAGTGCATGATATTTTTGGTAGATAGGCCTAGAGTGTATCTCCTTTAACTTTTTTAAGATTTTATTTATTTATTTGACACAGAGAGAGTGAGCGAGACAGAGAGACAAAGTAAACACAAACAGGGGGAGAAGCAGGCAGAAGCAGAGGGAGAAGCGGGCTCCCTGCTGATGTGAGTCTGGATCCCAGGACCACAGGATCCTGACCTGAGCAGAAGGCAGTCCCTTAACTGACTGAGCTACCCAGGCGCTCCTATCTCCTTTAACTTTGATGTGATTATTTTCAGATAGATATCATAATTAAAATGTTATAGTAATTTTGATATTTTTAGGGTTTTTTTTAAAACTGGGGTCCTAGTTGAAACTTATCAAATGACTTTTAATAATCAATTGGGATGTTTACTTTTTTGACCTATTTACATGATTTAAATTTCAAAACAATAAATCTTATTTGCAGTTCATAGCAAATCCTACTTTCTTTTTGGTATATTATTCTCTTGATGTACTGTTGGATTTGATTCCCTAGGATTTTATTTTGAATGCTCGTAAGTCTCTTTGATCCATGGTTTCTTTTTATGTGCCATCTTTGTAATATTTTGAAATCCGCTGTACTTGCTTCATGATTTAGATTGAGCAGCTTTACATCTTTTATATTTCTGGAAAGAGTACATTTATATAGCATAGGAATTGAGTCTCACAAGTTTGAAAGACTCCAAAATAAAAATGTCTGACCTCAAAAGTCTTTCAGAATAATTCTTAGACAACCTTTAACATATTTTACATGAGTATTCAAATATGCCATTTTTTAACTTTATCCTATCTTGTTAATTTATATTAATAAACAGAAAAACTCCATTTTGTTAGGATTTTCACATTTATAAATACACACAATATATAATTTTACACGCTTTGTTTTGCATGATTTGTCTCCCTATGATTTCTTTTCAGTAGACTTAACAGTTGAGCTATTTTAGGTCCTTTCTCTAATTCTTTTTTTTCCCCCTTTGGATTTTGTCTTTAGTATTTCCTTCCTCATAGAATTTTGAAAATCTGGATCAAGACTATGGATATTGGGCCCAAGGAGATATGTTTTGAACAAATTATTTGTGAACAAATCCAGCTGAAGAAGAAAAGAAGCTGTCTTTGGAAAATAAAAACCAGTACCCAGAAATAGGTACCAATTCTAGAGGTGCAAGAAGATGCTGGGCAACCTATGGCAGAGGGCAAAAGAAGCAGATGGTGAGACACATCCCCTGGAGACTTGGTGGCAGACCCAAGTTCTGACCAAGAGTGCCCTGGGGGTATATGGAAGTTTTGTCCTCTTTCCTGCTTGGGTCTCAGGAGGTAGAGGGGGTTTATGAATATATGAGGGCAATGGCTGCAGAGCAAAAGTGACTACTCCATATAATTAGATGTGAAGAGAAGCTGTATCATACCCCTCTTTACTCTCTACTCCCCCCAAGCATAAACTTCTTAAACCTTAATGTACAAGGGCAGAACCAAGAGCTCTTGTTGAAATGCAAATTGTGGTAATAGAGTTCCTGGGTAGGGCTTAAGGTTCTGCATTTCTAACAAACTCTCCAGTGATGCCGCTGGGTCCTAAACCACACTTTCAAGAATAAAGGTACCAATGTCATTTCAACATTTCACTGATGCCTTGTGAGGGAGGTAAGGAGGGGTGAGGGTCTAGGTTGGAGAGCCTTCCTGAGTGGTAGCCACCTTAAGAGAGAGAAATGACCTCACACTGAGGGCTACCACTTCTGCCCTCCTATTAGGGACAAAATGAGAGTAACCACCAGACCTTAGTGGTAAATGCAGAGGACTGAGTCTGCAAGGAGAGATCCTAGGAGCACTTACTATAGAAAAGAGAACAGACCATCACTTCTACCATCCTCTGGCCTCAGGAAAACACCTAATAGATCTTAAGCATTTTTACCATTAGAGAAGAAAGACAAAACAGTTAACTATGTGAAGTGACAGATGTGTTAATTTTTTTGATCTTGATAATCATTCCACAACAGGTATGTATATCAAATAATATTGTAGACTTTAAATATATACAACTACATTTGTCAATTATCCCTTGATAAACCTGGAGAAAGAAAAAGAAACAGTAAAATTTCTAAGGGTTTATGTCAACACCTTAGGAAGTAGAAAGGGTGGAGAGTCTATTTGTAAAGGTGAATTTTTTCATTGTCCAAGTATTTATGAGAAAGTCACTAACCTGTAAGAGCTGGGATAATTGGGATAAAGCTTAAAGCTGATGTATTTCCACAGCTCCTCAGTGATGCGCACATGCTTGTGTGTGGGAGGTGGGGCTAGAGGCTTACAATGATGTAAGGGAGAAGAGATCAGCTGCACAAAACAAAGAAGTCAGGGCTGATATATCCATTAGGTGCAGTAAATACAATACCTAAGAGTCAGAATCCATTCCTGATCCCACAAAAATGTCTTAATTTCTTTTGTAAAAAAGACAAAAGTTAACCATTAAGGTCAAAGATTACATTTATATTTGTCTTTATACCAACACAGTCATAAAACTTGGTTTT
>PITA01010371.1:26014-72538 GCA_004023965.1 Spilogale gracilis
AAAAAAAAAAAAAAAAAAAAAAAGAAGGTATAATTAACCTGCAGAGAGATAATGGGCTAGAGTCCCCTGGTGATGTCAGAGGCAGAGCATAATAATTAGAAGCACAAACCCTCAGACTAAAACATCTAGATTTGAATCCTGGGATATAAAACTATTAGTCATATGACACTGGGCTATTCACTCAATCTTTCAGTGTTTAGTTTCTTCCCCTGTAATATAGGAGTAATAATAAAATTCAACTCAGTTTTGTTAAAAGGATTAAAGTATTTAAATCAGTTTCATATGCACACTAAGAACTTAATAAATGTTAGTGCATATTATGAAATAAGCCAGACCACTTGGACCATTCACAATCATTGGAAGCCCCAAGGATCTTGGAGACATGCAGCATCCAAGTGCACATGGAAGAATCATAGAATATTTACTCTTAAAGGACACTTACAGACAACCAATTTCAATCCTATCATAATATATGAGAAACTGAGGCCTAGAAAGAGAAAATGGCATTACTCAATTCATAAAAATTTGCCATGAAGCTGGAAGAAAAATTCACAATTTCTCACTTTTAGGATGCCCCACTTACTAACATCTTTATATTTGTGGACTCTAACCAGATATCTTCAAGCCATATTAACCTACCCAATCTTGGTAGAGTCATACAAAAATGAAAATATATTACAATCACATAAACAGTGCTCATAGAAATTACTCAGGGCTCTTCTATCCTGACAGTTTAAAATACTGAAGGAGAACATGAACTTTCGTATGAAATCAATCTAGATAGAAATTCTAGTTTTGCTATTTAAGAGCCGCATGAGCTTTAGGCAAATTCCAAAGCCTAATTCCTGATACTCTCAGCTCTATCTTGGACAATCCTAATACACATGTGGCTCGTAAATTTCCTCAGGGGATTAACATATAATGGGAATACATGTAAGAACATAATGCTTGACATGAAAAAATTGCTTTGGGTTTTATGCTGTTGTTTTGCTTTTTTAATCTATTCCCATGAGTGTGTGAGGTTTTTTGTTTGTTTCCTAGTCCTATAACCCTATTTTGACAATTCCAATAGGATTTTTAGACTCCATGCTTGCTGTTGGTATCCCCTCTCAGCTCTCCTTACAAACTTTAGAGCACTTTCAGTTCTTCTGTTGTCTTTCCACTGGCTCATTGAACCTCTCTGAGTTAATCTATTCCCTGAGATGATCCACTGACTAGTGCTTGAAACTAAGCACCCAGCCATTTGGAGAAAAACGGAAATGTCATAGAAAAGTTAAGTCACCAGTTACATAATCAAACTTTTTTTTCTCCACTAAATCTGTCAAAACAAAGATAACTATAAATTTGGTGGTCTCCCCTCATGTTTTGTTATTTAGACTTCATTTATTTATTTGACAGAGAGAGGGAGAGAGAGAGAGCACAAGCAGGAGGAGCTAGAGGCAGAGGGAGAAGCAGACTCCCTGCTGAGCAGAGAGCCTGATGCAGGGCTCCATCCCAGGACCTTGGGATCATGACCTGAGTGGAAGGCAGATGCTTAACTGACTGAGCCACCCAGGTACCCCTCCCCTCATGTTCTTAATGAAGTGATTTTTCACAGCGATTTTTCTTCCATGGTCACCTTGTAACATTAAATTGAATTTTACTCTTTTTCTCCAATCAGTGGTAGTGCAGATGGTCTGTTTAATTCCAATTATTTTTTTTCCAGGGATATGATCCAGTTAGATTTCAGCTATGTCCCGTGTAATTAAAAGCACCTTTCTTATTTTCATGCTTCTCTTCTGAAAAGCTGCCTTGATCATGATCAAGAGTCACTCTGCCTAAATGCATCTCTACCTGCATTGCATGAAGAGGTGATGTGGCGTAATTTTTCAAGCACACAGACCTGATCCCTCGGGCCTGCCTCTCTTAGCTCTGATTATTGGAATGGGGGAGGGTGTGCTGAAGAAGGAGTTTAATTTTTATATCCCATTCAAAAACAACACCCCTGGTAAAACAATCTCTAATTTGGAGCCAATGGCTGTTCCTTTCCCGACTGGGTGAGTTGATACAGAAACCTTCAGAGATCAGTTGGGATTAAAAAAAAAATAAAGACCGTTATCTTGCCAGGCCAGTTCTCCCACAAAGTAACTGCCAGACGTAAATTCGTAGAAAGCAAAGAGAAACATTAATGAGCAAGCCTGAAGCCTGCACGCTGCTGATTGAGGTATTCCTTGTGGTCTCCGACCTAATTGCACACATCTGTCTTGCTCCCAGCTCCCACAAGCCTCCATGAATTACATAAAGATGATGGTTTAATCATAAATAACAAAATATGCAAATAATTGAGGAAAGATCTTTAATGGTGATGGAGGTAAAATCACCAGAGAAGCAGGAAAGACTGAGTAATAAGTACTAAGAGATCTGAAACTTTATCTTGTGAAATTTAAAATTTGGCTGAATGAATAACTGACTTCCTTCATTGGAGAGAGAAAACCCACAAAGGGGAAGAAATGGTTGGTCCAAACATTAAATCAAACTTAAGGATTATTTATTTATTTATCTATCTATCTATTTATTTATTTATTTATTTATTTGAGAGGGGGGAGGGGGAAGGACAGAGGAAGGGAGAGAGAATCCTAAGCAGGCTCCCTGCCCAGCACAAAGCCTGACACTGTGCTCGATCTCACAACCCTGAGATCATGACCTAAGCTGAAATCAAGAGTCAGATGCTTAACTGACTGAGCCAAGTAGGTGCCCCTAAACTGAAGGATATTTTAAACTTGGGAATATTTTCTCCTTGGCCCGGAGTAGACATCAGTTCACATTGTTGTCATGTGAGATACTAGAAAGTGTAAGGGCTTTGCCTCTACCTGTGTGACCAATGGACATGGTACTTGAACCCTCTGATAGTGACTTGTCTCACCTGTTAATGGGGCAGGTACCACTTTCCATCTTAAGCCATGACTCTGAAGATATGTATAAGTTACATAGCAATTCTTCAACAAATGTTTTCTTCCTCCCTTTCATCCACCTCCTTTGGGACCAATCTTCTCCAAACAACAGTTTCTATATAACATTCTCCCCATCATTCATGGCCATATTATTGAGGCTTGCCAAGAGCCAAGTCATGTGCTCAGTCCTAATGATTAAAATAAAATAGTTTGTGTTTTTAGAAGTTCACCCGATAGTAGACAGACCTGTGATAGTAGCAGACAAGTAAGCAAATTTTCTTTAATTAGTAAGTATTTATACAGTACCTGCTATCAATCAGCCACTCAACTAAGCATTGACAGTAGAGCAGTACTCCAGTAGTCCAAAGGAGCTTGCATTCTGGCAAGGAGGTGGGAAAAGAATCAGATCACTAAACTGAAGATGCTAAATGCTAGAGAGAGATATAAAGCAGGGAAGGGGAATAGGGAGGCTATGGAGCAAGTTGCAGTTTTAAATAGGCAAGAAAAGCCTCCTCGACATGTTGACATAAGCAGACTTAAAGGAGGTAAGGGGACATGCCATGTCAACATCTGGGGGAAAGCATTCCAGGCAGAGAGATTAGCCTATGCACAGACCTTGAATAGAATTGTCCCTGAAGTATTATATGAAGAGCAGAAGTTCATTGTGGGTAGAGCACAATAAATGGGGTTACAGGGGAGGAATAACAGGAGACCCCAAGCAGTAAACAGAAAGCCAGATCATGTACAGCTGAAGACCATTGTTGGGAGTTTGGGTCTTCCTATAGATGAAATAGAAAACCACTGAAGAGCTTTTAGCAGAAAAGTAACTGACATGGATCTTAAAAGGCTCATCTGGCCATTGAGGGACCAACAGACTATAAATAAACCAGAACAAAAGCAGAGATACTGGTTAGGAGGCTGGAAGAATAACTGTGAGTGGTGGCTTAACGAGAGTCCCTATACTGACACTGGGACGTATTGCTGGGTTCTGGGTCTTTTTTTACAGGGCAAATTTAGAGGGCTGCCCAATGGAATGAATGCAGAGAGTGGAAGAGTAAGCAAGGAAGAATCTACATGTTTGGATCCGACCAACGTTCCATAGGGTTCCCATTAACTGAATGGGGAAGACTCGGGTAAAAGGAAAAAGAGGTAGAAGGCAGAGCATTGTTCTCACAAGCCCAGTTTTGGACAGGTAATATGGAGCGAATGACAGCGGGACATATAGGATGTATGAGGGTGCAAAGGAGAAATACTTCTGGATGAAAGAAAACAAACGTCAGCTGGACAGTTGTCTTTATGAAAGTCATCCTAAACAAAACTCATTCTTTATTTTGGATTTCATTAAATGCTGTCTTTTTGTGAGTACCTCACTTTCTGACCAATCTGACTTCCACAGTTCATTCATTCAAGGTCCTTTGCATAAAGGCATCCTACAACACTTTTCCTGAATTCCTATAGACCAGCCTTCAATTTGCAGGCATAGAACACACAATCCAGAACTTCATTTGAATCTTCTTTGCCAATATGTATTTTCCTAGACTCTTGTCTGGTGGTTTCTTATTCCCTATGCTACCTTCTAACCTAAGAGTCCTTGAGAGCAAGAGCATGTATGCACCATCTTTTCTACCTTCTTGGGTCCCCTTGAACTCTTCTTGTCAACGGTTTTGTTTCACACCAGGCATCTAGCATGTGTCACAAAGGAAGAGAGAGTCAAGTAAGGCGCCCCTTTCTCAGATTCTCTCACCCAGCTTCATGCTTCTCCCTCCCAGGCTACAGCTGCTCACTGGCTGCCTCTGTGTGTCAGGGATGGGGGCGGCACACTGGCCATGCCATTCAGCCACCCAAGACCAACCAGCTGTGGATCAACCTCCAAGTGCTCCTGTCATGCCACACGATGGCGTGTGAGACCTGGCTGCCACTTACTATCTAGCTGGATAATATGACCTGAAATACAGGGTGAATAGCTCCCTAAAAGAAGAATTTCAACCAGTAGGAGATGGGAGATGAAAAGAATCGAGGGAGAAAAATTCTCTATCCCTTCCTCCCTCTACTGGACTGTTTTAAGTTTTCTCAGCCTAACACTCCAGAAATAACTCCAAGGAACTTGGCACTAGCCAAGAGACCAGCTGATTTTCTTGGACTACTAAAATATAAAGCATCAATACGCTCATTACAGTTTCTGAAGAAGTCTTCCATTATAAAATTTCTTTAACCTTATATAACCCAGAATTTTCCAAACTTGTAAGACCACTGGACTGCAGAAAGCATTCTTTGTCACACTTCTAATATTAGCCCAGAGCACACACTTCAGGAAACTGTGCTTTAAATTCTCCCAAAGAGTCACAGTCTAGGCATGTGAGCAGAGCAGCTGGGAGCCACCTGCCCTCCCTGTCTCTATCTCCAATGCCCCTTGCTTCAGCCTACCCAACAGCAGCTCTGCCAGAAAACGAGGGTGGGCAATACAGAGATGAATCAGCCTAAGGCACTGTGGGTCATGAGTCTTGCAAAGTCTCCACGGAAGCAAAGTGCTTCAAGACAACCTTGCAGTGGGAGAACAAGGATACATTTTTAGACCCGATTTGCATGCTTCTGACAGCAGTTGCTGTGTGTATGGGCATCACTCGGAGAGTAGTAAAATTTCTGGGTAAGAACAAGGATTCTGCCTGTTTATAAGAAGACTTCTGTACTTTTACTCCAACCTTTAGGAACAGATGGATGAAGAAGAGTGTGGTGTTCATGGACACTGCAGAAAAGTGTTTATGGCCCCTCTGAATTTTGTTCCATATAACATCTGTGTGGCTCACTTTTCACATGGCTACTTCCCCCAGCTGACAATCACAGCCTCCCCTCACCCCCCGCCCCTGGCTTCAGCACAGAAACATGAACACAAGGAAACTCATGCCACAAAGAGCATAGGAAACCTGTTTCGACCAGACTGCAGATTAGCCCAGGGACCATTCATGTATTCCATGAGAACCATGACCTGTAGGAGGAACATTCATCCTGGGGAAATCATTTCTCAATTAATCCGTCACAACACTTTTTGTCACTTTGGAGGATTTTATCGCTTAATGTTTGGTTGCTGGGTTGGAATTAGATAGGTAGTTTTACGTACCTCTGAGTTTGGATAAAACATTACATTTTCCTCCTCAATCCTCCATCAGGCATCCACGTTAACCATGAATGGCTTTTAAGGACATTTTAAGTCTTCTGACCACCGAATGATGAAATGTGCCTGATTTGCTGCATAGCACATGCAGAGAGCATAACAGGTTCCACCAGAGAATGTTTTCCAATAAATAAAGCGTTCATGGAGAGAAATTAGAAACCTTAAGATTCTGCTTGCCTTGACTCAAATCTGTGCATATTATCCTGTGTGCTCTTCACATCGTTAGGACAGTGACAGCAGCCTCGTCACATCACCTGAGACCTCGCTCGGGGCCCAGCACCGACTCAAAACTGTGGTTCCCATGCCCCCCAAATGCCTTGATTGCAAAGCCACTCCTGAGTAGTTGGTCAGGACTTCTCTGAACACGTCTCTAAATAGGACAAGTGCAGATGAAGCAGACAGGAACATGTGTTTGTCAGGGGCGGACTGCTAGGCTGGGTCACGGGCCAGAGCCCTCACTATTGTACCGTAATTAGCCTCTTGGTGTTTCCCTTAAGGAGGCCCTTTCCCTCGGCGTGTTAAGCATTATTTCATATTCTATTATCTGTATCTGTTTGCATTTGGTGCAGTTGTTTCATTATTAATGTAAAGGAGCAATTCAGGATTTCATGATTAATTTTAATGTAGATCTTCCTGCTGTAAATAATTGATGAGAAGGATGATCAGAGCAGGACCAAAGCAGGAGCTGATATTCTGTCAACTCTCATCTTCTTGGCTGCATTCGTTTTCAAATCCCCCCCGCCCCCAAGAACCTTCATTAGTTGGCAGAAGCTTTGTATTCCCAAACTTCTTGTCACTTAGTTCTTTGGAGATGCGGCTGCAAATCCAATGATAGCTTCATAAAGAAAATAAAACATGATTTCCCTGATTTTTCTCCAACTATTTATAGGAAGAAAACCTGAGGCAGCAGAAATAAAGTTATTTTTATCCTCCCGGGGTGCTGAGCACAGTGGCACATGAGTTAAGGGAAAGCCAAGAAAGCAAAAAAAGTACATCAGTACAGCGCACTATACAGTGCTTTTAAAAATAAAGACCAAGGTGCCAGGACTCAGAGCTCAGATGATTTTAAGATACCTCTTTCACTCTCCCTTTCTTCCTGGGCCAGCCTCCCTTCTCTGTTGAATTCGTAATCGTTGGCATGTGTTCCTTGCCTAGAAGGTCTGGTATGGGCTCCGAGCATTGCTGGAGAACAGGAGATTGCCAGCCTGTCAGTGTTGCTGGGCAGTACATCCTTCACATGCTTACTTGCCTGTCTCTGATCAAAGGGTGAAGTGCGTCAGAAACTAGCCACTATCCACTCCTTAGGAGCCAAAGATAGGAAGGATCTAAGCAATATGTAAAAGGCACACGACATTCTCATCTGGGCTTCCCAGTCCACGTGTTTGTCCCACTTGCCACTGGATCTGCTCTTGCCCTCTTTAGGGGCTTCCTGGTTCTCATTCTCGGATATTAGCCCTTTCTTTGTCCTATTGACAGCACAGGGGCCTCATTTGTCTCTGGCTTTGGATCTGGTTGCAACAATTAATTCCCTCCAGCATCTGCCCTTATCTCTTCACTCATCTGGACCCACTCATATGGTTTGTGAGGAGTCTAGCTTCAGGCCAAAGTCCTGTGTGTGATCCTCTAGGCCTGACCGCTGATAATTACACGGCTTTGCCCAGCAGACCTCAGGAGGGAAAGCTGCTTTCTCCCCCCCAGACTTGGCTCACAGCCAGTGCACTGCAGCTTTCTGGAAGGACTGGCAGTTGAGGACGCAGCTGGCCAGCCCCACCAGGCCAGCTGTGCTCATAGAATAGAGTATCTGTGTTCCTAACTCAGATGCCTCCATTCAGGGGACTCTTAGGGGTAGTGGGAGAGGGCTTGACTAGTGCACTTTTCCCCTCTGACTCAATACTTTTCTATCCCTAGCCCTTTACTCTGAGCTTCTCTTGCCCCTGACCCCCCTAGATTCCTAAAAAAATAAAAGCAGAGGCCTTTTGTTTGCTGCTCCCTGACAGGGAGATAATCCCTCACCCTCACTGCTGTTATCAGATCCTCTCACTGTTTCTTTCAGTGGGGAAAATAGCACCCTGAGGAGCCAGTGTCTTTTTCTTTGTCTCTTGTTCCTATTGTCATACTAAGGGAATAGAGACTTGATTATAACTTTGATTTCTTGTCCTAATTGAGTACCTCCACACCTGACAACTTGGCCCAGTAAGCAGAGTGGTCAGTTGAACACTGTGAGGTTTTGGAAGAGCGAAAACCCGGAGTGATCCTCAGAGCACCTCAGCGATGGGTTGCGGGGACGCTAGCGGGTTCTTTACAAACATTTTCAGTTCCCAGGGCATCACTGGTCTTTCTCTATAAACTCCCACCCTGGCTGAGTTCGCCCAGTGGGTCAAATTAGAAATCCAATAAAGGGGCTCTAAAACAACCAGGCAACAGACCCTAACTACTGTTTAGGTCTCTGAAAATGAAACCAGAGACCATCAGAGGCCCGGAGCTAAATTGTGTCTCATAACAATTTTTTGCTTTGTTTTTCTCCTAAAAATTTTTAAGTTTATTTTTATTAAATTTGAGAGAGACATAGCAAAAGAGAGAAAGAGCATGAGGAGAGGGAGAAGCAGGTTTCCTGTGAGCAGGAAGCCTGATGTGGGATTTGACCCCAGGACCCTGAGATGATGACCTGAACCAGAGGCAGATACTTAACTGACGGAGCCACCCAGGCACCTAGTCTCATAATTATTATTAACTACTGAGAAGCTCTTTGGTGCTGATGATAACGCCCAAAGTCCTGAAGGTTGGTGAAGACTCAGGCCTTCAATGAAGAAGAACACAATGCCTCAGGGCCTGGCTTAGTGGCCAAAAGAGACCTTGCTCCTCAGCAAGACCACATGCCCCTCCCACTCCTCCCTCACCCGGCTGTGCAGTTATCAGACCTTCCTGGTGTGTGCTGTACTGTGGTGGAAAATAAAACACTAAGTGTCTTTTCTTTTGTCTCCTGCCCACACCGTTGCTATAAGTGAATAAGGGCTTGTTACTTTCCCCTTGGCCTGCTGTCCCAGTTTAGGATCTCAGCACCTGATTACCCAACAATTTCTCCCTGGCTCACAGCCCCCATCAGTCAAGAGAAGATCATGACTTACTTTTATGAATCAGCACATATTTACTGAGCAACTATTATGTTCCACACGCTAAAAAATACTGGAAATTTGTCAGTGAAAATTAGCCATTATCGTACCGTGCATGTAAGAGTCAATTATAACCAGAAACAAATATAATGCCATTTGGTAAGGGAAATACAGGAACTCTGCAATGGGATACATAAATGGACTTGGGACACGAAAGTGCTTCCATGATAAGGTAAGATCTATTAGAGAGGCACGGTGAGAAGGGGTGTAGGATAAGTGCCCTGGACTGATAGAGAGGTAGGTGTGAAAAATGAGACTGGAAAGAGAATGTGGCATTTTATAAAACTGAAATATATATTTTATATATTTGTTGATCTATATTCATGTTCCCCTTCATATGTCTGCATGCAGCTGGAATAGAGTTTAAAGGAGGAAGGAGGGGAAGGTGGATAGGAAGGGACAGGTGAGTCCATGTCAGGAAACATTAGACTGTGATCAACATTTCAGCGTGGCATTTCAACCCACAGAGTTTCAGGAAAAGCCTCCAAATTATAGATATTAAATATTTTAAAATGCACTATCTTATTTGAGGCTCACAGCCTTCCTTTGAGGATGACAGTATACAGAACAGTATAATGTATTCTTCTAGAAAGGAAAAATAGATGTCCCGGAAATGTCCAGCCTGCCTGACCCACTCACAGCCACACAGCTCATAAATGTTGAAGCTGGGATTCCAGCTCCAGTCTCCACGTTTAAGAGCCGCTGTTTATCTACTGTCTTATATTACAGTGCTCTCTCTAGGTCTGATATGGGTTGGGGAGAGTCCTCTGAATTTGGGGTCATGGAAAAGGGTTTTTTCTAAATCCCAGAAAACAACTATACAAATCTCTTACTAAAATTAGGGATTTTAGTAAGGATGTGAAAACAGACCTAAACTTGAAGGATCTGTTGTCCAATTTCATTTCCACAGCCCCTTTCAGTTACACTATCTATGGGTCCTCTTTTATTCTAACAATCCCCATTGGACTATTAGGAATAATGCCCACACCAATTATTCCTGATTACCTAAGCACTGCTTCCTTCTCTTCTCTTGCCTGAGTAGAATTACTTATCTCTCTGGGCCCACAAGAAGAGTCACATTTAGTAATGTTTTATCAGAAGGTCATTGGTTATTTGAAAATTCAATGGGATATACTTATGAATGAGGAGGAATTGAAGGCAATGGCCTTCAAATTTTTTGACCATGATCTATAGTAAGAAAAGAGCTTTAATCATAATCCAGTACATACACATATAATACTAGTAGTGGAAATTGCAGAAAAATTTAAAAATAGTAATGAGTACTTACTATATGCCAGGCACCATGCTAAGTGTTTTACATACATTCATTTCTTGAATTTTCTCACGAAGGTTATGAGGTGGTCACCATTATTAACTGTAATTTAAGATAGGGAACCTGAGGCAGGAGGAAGTCAAGTAAGCTATATAGGGTTATATATAACCTTATATATATATATTGCAACTGGTCAATGTCAGATCCAGCATCAGAAGGCAAGTAATCTGGCTCTATAGTCTGTGCTCCCAGACATTATATGATGTTGCTACACACACGCACACACACACACACACACACACACACACACACACACACACACACACATTTTATAGACTACCACTCCTGCTTCGCTGTATGTGATACACTTGGGCATTTTTTAATTTTGCATTGTCTAATGCAAGTTGAGACTCACAAAATTAATTTCATAAGCACTAAGGTCCCCTGTATGATGCAGAGAAGGGGATAGAGCCCCTCAAAATGCACTGTGCAGCATAGTGACCCTGATGCTAATGGCTCGACACCATTAGTTTGGGCAACTCGGGCCCAGGGTTTAAGGGCATCAACTTCCGAATCAGACAGATTTCACCTCTACCATCAATTTAGTTCTGTCTTAACTCTTTGATCTTAAAAAAGTCATATTCAAGCTGCAACTTTCATGAGTATCTATTCCAGAGGTTTAATAAGAAAATTAAATCATTTAATTAATTCATTCCTTTAATTAAATTCCTTCATTTAATGAAAAAACCTAGCAGAAAACCCCAGCTATATTCACTCTCAAAAATGGAGTGGATGCTGGTTTGTTTATGATTTTTGGCATGGTCTTGATTTGATTAAATCCAATGGAGAATTCTGAGATTAGGCTGGACCAGAGACTGAAGGGGCTACCTCAGGATCTGCACCGGCAGGTTTGAAGCAGAAACTGTAACCACAGGGTGACGCTGTTTTACTGGGGATTCATGCATTTGATGGGGTTCGATTTGAGCTAGAGACTGAAGATACCAGTGAGTGAGGGAGGCACCAGACCTAGACCAACGTCCATTGGCATCTTCAGCCATTATGGAGACTCTAGGTAAGCCTTGTAGTATCCTGTGGTGTCACGCCCCGCTCAATGTCAACGTCCCTGGCAGGTGAATAAACTTGACTCATGAGAAAATGCTAAGAGAAGTGAGCTATTCTTATACTTAATCTTGTGATCCAAGTGCAAGCTTCACCACTATTTAGTTGATGAACCCGGATAAGTCTCCTAGCATATATCAAACTCAGTTTTCTCATATGTAAAATAAGATTTGTCTAAATTTCAGACAGCTTTCGTAAGAATTTACAGATAATACTATTACAGACAAAGAAACTGAGATGGTTAATTAGTTTTCCAAGAATGGAGAGTTAGTAAAAGCACAGCTGTTTAATCTTATTTTTTATTTTTTTAAAGATTATTAATTTAGTTGAGAGAGAGGGAGGGTGAGTGCACAAACGGGGGTCAGGAAAGGGGCAGAGTAAGAGGGAGAAGCAGACCCCCCTGAGCAGGGATCCCAAATTGGGTCCTAGACTCTAGACCCAAGGATCACGACCTCAGCTGAAGGCAGATGCTTAACTGACTGAGTCTCCCAGGAGGCCCAAGGATTGAGCATAATGCCAGCTAAAAGTATTTTCTTAATACAGTTTATTTTCTTTTCCTTCTTTGCCACAGACCTCTCAATTCCACTATGATTCAAATGCCCTGGGTGGTGGGTAGTAAGGCATGTGGCAGATTTCTATCTCATGCTCTGGACTGAGTTTATATTGGAAAGTGTTTGAGGTCTCCAACTGGAGACTTCTTTGGAGTTATCATTCCTTTCAGCAAAAAAATAAACAAAACTAGGGGAGTTGTCGTTCAATGTGAATTTTATATAAAATAATTCACAACATTTTCCTAATGCAGTTGTCACAATTTTTTCATTAATCTAGAGGGCAAATTTTCCTAATTTGAGAGGCTCCCACTCAAGGATATCTTTTCCCTTTTTAAAAACTGCATATCTTTAAATAAAGAACAATGGGTCTGGTGGAAATGAAAGCTTCCACAAAATTTTATGGAAGAAAATGTTTACCACATCAGCTTTTGCAGAGCAAAACACTAGAATAATTTTTATGTCCAACAATTAGAGAGATTAATTAGTGGGATGCGTTATTATGTTTCTGGTACATACAAGAAAATCAGTAAATATTCATTGAATGAGTAGATAAATATTTAGAGACATATCAAAGGTACTCCTCATGCTGAATTTTTTAAAGAAAATATGAAATTATCTGAAATAGCAATCTATTTTATATCACATAGATTATATAATGTATATGTAATATAATAATATATGGGCATGTAGAAGTCTAGGTGGTGGGATAATGGGTATTTTCTATATTTCTCTTTGGACTCCTTAGATTTTCAACAATGAACTTTTATATGGGATATAAAGAAAAGTAGCATTTTTAAAAGAAGGTGTATTTATAAAAACCCATAAGCTCACCAAAGGCCATAAGCTCACTGGCAGTATGGATCAGTATTTTAGAAAGCAGTAAAAAGTAGGTTAACTTCACAGTATTTTATAGTGTGTGTGTGTGTGTGTGTGTGTGTGTGTGTGTGTGTGTGTGTTGGACTTCTTTTGTTTTTTAAAAGACATAGGCCATTTTGGATATACTTCTTCACATTCTATATCACTCCTTACTGCCTTAAACCAGCTATGTGTCCTTCCTTTACCTTCCTTGTCTGGTCCCCATATTCATGACCCCTACGGGCCCTCAATAAATACTCTGAGATTTAAGAAAGCTGGAATTGTGCTACTCAAACCCTCTAGTCTTCAGCTACAGGCAGGCAAAGGAACTTACTGTTCTAGCTTACACAAATGTTTTCAGTTTAACTCATCAAATATTCTGACTGCCTACCATGATCCAGGAAGTAAGCTAGGCAATGTTGCCCGGACAGTGAATAAATGAGGACCTCTGCCTTTGAGAGACTTAAGAGCTAATGCAAGAGATGTCAAGACATATAAAGAGAATTTCAGTTTAATGTGATCCATGAATATAACCAAGACACACAGCCCTGCAAACACAGGGGAAGGAATTCAAAACAGGCTTCCTAAGGAAGATGCTGGAGTTGAATCCTGAATAATCATTAAAAACCCAGTGAAAATAAATGGGAAAACATTTTGCAGAAAAAAAAAAAAAGCATTAACAGCGTAATCCCGGACACATACAATGATTCCAACACAAGGGTGTGGTTCAGGAAAACAATTGAAACTTTGTAAGAGTACTGACCCATTAATGTTTCATTCCAATCCAATGTGTGGTATCAGGATTCCCAGAAGCTCAGAAAAAAACAAACAAAATGTTACAGCAAGCCACAAGGTACCCAACGGGGCTATATAGGAAGGAGGATGGGGTGTTGTTATCCTAGATCCAGACCATCCTAGATAGATGTCAGACAAGTGTGTTAGTTCCTGTTGCCACCCTTTGTCCCTGCCCAGATGTTCCCTAAGGACAGTAAGGTCACCAGCAGTGGGATGGAATTGTAACCCCCTGTTTCACATGGCTGAGGATGACTGGACCCAGTCATGCACCCACTGGGCAGACAGTATGCTGTTTCACCCCAAAACACAGAGGAATATCTTACACAGAGTAGGCTCTATGCAGAATAGTAAATATTTGTTAAATAATAGACGAGGGAACAAATGAATTAAAAACCTGAGATCAAACAATAATAACTGACAGACTATCAGACACAATGTTTCTCAGTGGAATGAAATAGTAGTTTCAATGAATATTAATACATGCTGTCTAAGAAAGCAACCTAGAGACAGATGGAGGGAGGGAGGGAGGGAGGGAGGGAGGGAGGGATGAGGGAGGGAGGTAGAGAGAATTTTAACTGGTTCTGAGGTAGGAAAAGTGGACTTAACTAGAGCTCAGTATTATAAGGAATTTTAAAACCTAAATTATACATTATATAGTGTTTTCCAAACTTATGAAACCACCCCCCCCCAATTTTAAAGAGAAGATCAAGGCGATACTGACCCACAGAAAACAACTAGTAAATTGACAGAGTTTGGTCCTCAGGATTAGTGCTTTTCATGTGTAGTTGTGTGTAGGAATCAACCAAAAGTTTTGTCAAGATGAAGACTGTGATTAAGTAGGTCTGACAAGAGACCTAAGACTCTGTATGTCTAACAAGCTCCTTAGTGATGCTGCTGCCATTATGTTCAAGAAATCAATGTGTCTTCTAAAGAGTCTAAGGGAAATTAAAGGGGAAAATCAAACCTCTCTCCTAGCTTTTCGACCTGAACAACTGGGCAGTGTTGGTGCCATTCACTGAGATGGAAAATCCTGAATGAGGAATCAGTGTGAGGACAGAAATCGATTTTTGCTTTAAATATATTGAGTTTGAACATTAGACACTCAAGAGAAGTTTTGCGGTGGTGGCTGGATCTACAACTCTGGGAGAATAGGACTGGAGGTAAGAACTCAAAAGTCAATGGCATTGAGATAATATAAAGCCACAGGGCTGACTGATATTATCTATGAATAGAGTGTAAATCAAGAAGAGTTTTGAAAATTAAGGGGTCTGACTTTTTACAGTGAAAAGAAGATGCAGCAGCAAGGAAGAAAAAGAATAGATTAATGAAGTAGAGGGAAAACCAGGATATTAAGGTGTCTTGAAATCCAAGAGATGAAAGCATTTTTCTAAAAAAAATTTACTTAATTAAATTCAATTAATATATAGTGTATTATTAGTTTTAGTTTCAGAGACAGAGTTCAGTGATTCATCAGTGGCATCCAAACACTTGGTGCTCATCACATCATGTGCCTTAATGCCCATCACCCAGTTACCCCATCCCCTCCTCCTCCCCCTCCAGCAACTCTCTGTTCATTTCCTCTAGTTAAGACTCTCTTATCGTTTGTCTCCCTTTCTGATTTTATCTTATTTTATTTTTCCCTCCTCTCCCTATGATCATCTATTTTGCTTAAGTTCCACATATGAGTAAAATCATATAGCTGTCTTTCTTTGACTGACTTATTTCACTTAGCATAATGCTCTCTAGTTCAAGACACATCATTGCAAACGGCAAGATTTCATTCTTTTTGATGGCTGAGTAATATTCCTGTGTGTGTGTTCTTTATCCATTCATCTGTTGATGGGCATCTGGGCTCTTTCAATAGTTTTGCTCAGGTGGACATTGTTTCTATCTGTTGGGTGCACATGCCTCTTCAGATCACTACTTTTGTATCTTTAGGGTAAATACCCAGAAGTGCAATTGCTCGGTCATAGGGTGACTCTATTTTTAACTTTTTGAGGAACCTCCATACCATTTTCCGGAGTGGCTGCACCAGCTTGCATTCCTGCCAACGGTGTAAGAGGGTTCCTTTCTCTACATCCTCAGTTGTTGGGAGCTGCCGAGGTCTCGCAAGCTGACGGAGTCACTGTGGGGAAGATGGCAGTAAGAAGCACAGCTCCTGCCACCGTAAAATAACCCCAGTAGGCCTGACGTGGTCACAGCGAGGAAAGGGCAGTCTGAGCCTCACTCCGGCCGATGGTGCGAAACTGGCATCTCCTTCTCTCTTACTAATTGATCTTTATCCTAAAAGCAAAACACATTACTCTTAACAGGACCTCAGGATGCTCTAAACCAAACTGAATCCCCTTGCAATCCTTAAGAGTGCACTTTTTGTACTTTCTTTTTAAATCTCCTGTGGCTCTGTGGAGGAGATTGCCAAGGCTCCTGAATGATTAAATAAAGGGCTTAAGGTAATAAAACTGTACTAACAAAAACATTGCCATGCACACAAAGGATCCATAAATAAAAGAGTTCTGCAACCAGTTAGAGAAAAGAGGCTTGAGCAAGCGCTTTTACCTTTGCAAAATAAGTCATCTTTTTCCTTGATGCCAGACAGACTATTGTATCAATAATGTAGCTAAAACTTTGTATACAACGCATCTAAGCCTTTCAATTGTTTTCTTGTTTGTAAGACCTGCTTAAAAAACACCATATCATTAGTCTCTCCATTATCACCTAGGCACCAATTGTAAGAAACTGTAGAAAACCTTACTAATTAACATGTCCTTGGTTTGGTTGAAGGAGTTAACTCTGAATTGTAGATAGGTGCACCTGCAAAAACATGTTTCACTGATCAAAGCACTATGTTTCTTTAGCAAAGACACCGAGTAATCAAGAATCATTCTCTGTAAAGAAAACTTTCCTTCATGAGAATCTTTAACTTGTTGCCTATAAATAAAGACACTGAGAGCCGGCAAGGCAGAGATGCCTGGCAGGTGATTGGAACTGAATCTCCGGGGCTCTCTCGTTTGCCGACACTGTCCTTCTTCCTGGGACTCCTGGTTCAGCCGGAGTGGAACTCTGGCACTCAGTAACATCTGTTATTTCCTGAGTTGTTAATTTTAGCCATTCTGACTGGTGTGAAGTGGTATCACATCATGGTTTTGATTTGTATTTCCCTGATGCCGAGTAATGTTGAGCATTTTTTCATGTGTCTGTTGGCCATTTGGATGTCTTCTTTGGAGAAATGTCTGCTTGTGTGAGATTAAAGCATTTTACGAAAAGAGTAATCAACCGTGAGAAATACAGCCAAACACCATTGATCGTTGCATTTGGTGAGACTGAAAATGTTGATGATTATATTAGTTATCTATCACTGCATAACAAAGTACCCTAAAACCTAGTAGCTTAAAATAATATGTATTATTTTTACATGGTTTCTGGGGCTCAGGATTCTAGTAGTTCAGCTGGGTGGTTCTGGCTTCTGGTCTCTCACGCTGTTGCTGGGCCCTAGTCCTCCGAAGGTTCTCAGCAGAGGATTTGGTATCATGTTCACTTTTATGGGCATTGGCAGGCCTTAGTCTCTTGCTACCTGTTGGCCTGAGTCTTGAGTTCCTCACCATGTGAACAGGTTTCCAGATAGACTGCCTGAGTGTCCTCATGTGATACCTGGCTCCTCCCAGAGTGAATGAAATAAGCAGAGTACACAGACAGCCAATAGAAAAGCCACAGCCTTCACAACTCATCAGAAGTGACCTATCATAACTTGCGCTATGTGTTAACAAAGGGACCAACGCTGGGACAATGCAGAGGGGGGACATAGACACTACCTGATAGTAGGATGTGGGAATCATGGACGACCACTTTGGAGGCTGGCTACCACAGTGACTTTTCCAGACCTGTCCAGTGCTATATTGGGGACTAAAGCCAAGTAGGGTACCATGAATTGAAAGTAAAGGATGAGGAAGTAGAGACAAATAATATGGATAAAGCTCTTAGGAGGTTCAACAGAAGAGGGGAGCAGAATAATGGAGTGGTGGCTGAAAGAAGATGTAGAATCAAAAAGATTTATTTTGTTTTCCTCTTGCTTGAGACCCTCATTGGGATTTTCCAGTAGAACAAGTTTTGGGTTGAAGTTGGAGGAATGAAATCCTTGCTTCAGAGAGCACTGGATCAGTTGTCAAAAGATGGATTCTAGTCCTTGGACTGTCACTAGCCAAGTAACCTTGGGGAAATTACTTTACTTCTTGGAACTCAGCTAAATAATTGATAAAATGTAAATGATAATGTACCTACTTCAAATGCTCTTAAAACGGTCAATCACTATTATGTATGTGAAAGTGCTTTATGAACAGGAAAGAGCTCTGCTAACATGAGGGAAACCAGCAGATACTCATCTATTTGTTTTTACCAGTAGTACTTTTCCTTCAAGAAATTTGGCTTTGTCCAAAGGGGCTCCGTCTGCACAGAACAGCTAGATCTTGATCATCCAGTTTTATTTTATTTTTTTTAAAGATTTTATTTATTTATTTGACAGAGAGAAACACAGCCAGAGAGGGAACACAAGCAGGGGGAGTGAGAGAGGGAGAAGCAGGCTTCCCGCTGACCAGGGAGCCTGATGTGGGGCTCGATCCCGGGTCTCTGGGATCATGACCTGAGCCGAAGGCAGTCGCCCAACCAACTGAGCCACCCAGGCGCCATGATCATCCAGTTTTAAATAAAAAAGATTACAGTACGTGGCTTTTTACTCATCCTGAATATAACTAGATGTGCTTCCAGTATCTTTTATGGAGAAAAAAATCCAGACCTTCCATGGCTCAATTTCCAAAATGTGGCTAAACAGCATGATGCATGGACCACTGACCAAAGTCTCTGCACTTCTTTCACTCCTCTCAATCGTTGCTGCAAACATGTTAGACTCATCTGAGAAACTTTTGAAAAAAATCCCGTTTTGTGGGATTCAGCTGCAGAAACTATGATTTAATTTATTTGGGATGGCATCTGTTCCTCAGTATTTTCTTAAAGTATCTCATGTGTTTCTAATGTCCAGTCAGGGTAGAAACCACTGTTCTGAATTGTGCATTATCTACCTCTGTTTCAAGCTGGATCCCCCAGAGTCTCACTCTTTGCTGCTTCAGATCACTCAACCTCCAATTCTCTCTGGGAAGTTTTAAGGGGTTTAATGTGCTCATAATTGGAATGATGGCTGCTAGCCTACAGTGAGAGGCATTATGGGAAACAGTTTTTTTAACATAATTATTGTATGTTCAGAAAAAAAAAAGATTTTGCTCATTATATTACAGGGTATCCCTTCTTTTAAAAAATGGGAGAAATGTGTTCTTTTAGCAGGAAAAAGTTGCTTTTCTGAAGCCACTAGTTCATTTTGTCTTTTGGCCACTCTGTAGATAGCAATGTTTCTCTATGCCCATTCATTGTAGAAAGGGAAGATAACTTCGCCCTCCACCCAATGCAAGAAGCAAACCATTAGTGTATTAAATGCAAGTTTTCATCCCACCTGAATTTTCCACCCTCCATATCTATCTTCTGCCTCAATCTTCTTATTTAAAGTTCCTGCCTCTACCAAAATGGATGCATTATTTTAACTGTCTCAAATCTTTCTGAGAACAAGGTGGGCTATGCTCAAACCAATTGATGAATGAAAAATAATCTAAATTGAAGGTTCTATACTTCAGGTTATAAGCTAGAATATCTGATTTTAGGCTCTTCTTTTCTGGAAAATAAGGTGATTTAGCTCCCAATTTCAAAAAGAAATTTGGATGGCTTAAGTGTTTTTAAATTCTCCAGTGTCTAGTCACTCTGAAAGCACAAGTATTCCAGCTTTTAGAACAAATGGGAATCATGCAACTCAGAGATGATATATGAGAGACCGTCAGACTCTTTCTTAACCTTGTCTTTCTTTTGTGTCTTTCCCAAGAAGTTTTCTCCTTTGAAAATATGTTCTGCATGTTGAGAAGGGCAGAACATTTGCAGCAAGAAATAAGCCTAGTGGAGATATAAATCTCCCTCCCTCTTTTTTTTTTAATTTTTATTTTTTATGAACACTTAATACATGGGCTGTCTTTTTCTGCCCATGGGAATTTTCTGTCAGGAGTAAATTTTAAAATATAGTCCTAATCCAATTCAGTCAGACTATCTAGAAGGAATACCTTGGGTTAAGTCTGTTCCATGTTAATGTGAAGAAGTAACTGGCTCACCACCAAGTTTCCAAGCAAAATAGCCAACATGGGAACATTGAGTTGCTTTCAGCTAATTGAACTATCATGTGGGTGTGTGTGTGTGGGTGTTGGGTGGTCGGGTGGTGAGTAGAGGATCAGGCTAGCATGTTCAATATCTTATTAGCTTTTTAATTCATGCCACTGAAATGACCTACAGCCCCAATGTAAACAAAATGACACTGTAATCCAGGAAGCTTTCCTATCTGTGTCTATGTAACATGTCTCTGAGGTATGCTGAGTTAAATCTCAGGAGTTGTGAGAAAGGAAAATTATAGCCTCATGCCTTAGAAATCCTCCAGAGTTAAAGAAAAAAAATTCTCACCTTGAATTCTATTTTGGCTTTTTGGCTGAATAGAAGGCTGCCTGTCTGAGGAGCTGGGCTTAGTGAATGAGCAGGGAATCTCTTACCATGTACCATCTAACCAGTACCTGCCAAAAAAGCTGTGTTCACCTTTTTTTATTTTTAAAGATTTCATTTATTTATTTGACAGAGAGAAACACAGCTAGAGAGGGAACACAAGCAGAGGGAGTGAGAGAGGGAGAATCAGGCTTCCTGCTGAGCAGGGAACCTAATGTGGGGCTCCATCCTGGGACTCTGGGATCATGACCTGAGCTGAAGGCAGATGCTTAATGACTGAGCCACCCAAGTGCTCTTGTGTTCACCTTTTCTAATTGCTAACCCTTCCTTGTTTCTCTCTACTTTTGTTGCCCCCAGATTTCCCCAGTTGGGGCAAGTGCAGGATTCCAAGCCCTCTCTGCCACTGTTATATCTGGTACATGAAGAACAGCTAGAAGGGCTGCCAGGATCTCCTGGGGGAGGGCCAGGGGGTTTTGGAGGGTATCAGGAGCTTCCAGATGCAAGGAGGCAACCAACAAGCAAGGAAAGACTCTAATTGAAAATTACATCTTCTCTCGTTAATACTTTGGCTCTAAATCAGTAGAGCCAAATTTCTTCTCATATTAATATTAAAAGAGCATCCACAAATTCATATATTTTTATATCTGTCCTGTTATGAAGAGCTGTCGTGAATCTTAAGTGTTTTTTGTTAATCATTTACCATTTGAAAGACCATTTTCAACGTTTCCTATTCAAATACCTAATATTTCCATACTTTCTTATGTATTATTTAATTACTTCTAATTTTTCAATATAAGTTTGAAAATGTATTAGTTCTTATAGAATTCTAACCAATATTCATTCTACATGTTTTATATGCAATGAGCATTCCTTCTGGACACAACTCTTGTTTTGGAAAATGACCAGGGCCATACTCAGTAAAGTTGTTAAGTTGATAAAGATCTGATAAGTATTGTTGATTTTATAACACCATTTATTGGTCCTCTACCAAAAAAAAAAGTATGTTTCTATTTACAAAAAAGGAAACATATAAATAAAGTAACAGAACCTTATCTGAAACTAAGTAGCTGAGTGTGGATTGCTTAACTAATGAGCTGCAATTATATGTTCTCCTGACAATTACTAACTAATGACTGAGCCACCCAAGTGCTCTTGTGTTCACCTTTTCTAATTGCTAACCCTTCCTTGTTTCTCTCTACAATTCTCAATTTGAAATATGATGAATATTTTCCTACCTTTTCTCAATTTGAGTGGCATTCAAGGATCAAGGTGCTGGCCACTTTTTTCAGACAGACACGATGATTGACCATGGAAGGACTTCGAAATAAAGCGATATTAGAGCTAGATTCTGCATGAAAGGGAGCTATCCATACAAAGACCTGGGTAAAAGTGCATCCCAATGGATAGTCAACCATTATTGCATAGGATCTTAGGTAAGGGAGCGTTTCCTCCTGTGAGTGTCCAAAGGAGGATTGGAGGTTTGTTAGCAAGGAGATGATGGGTAGGAGACCATTTGGGAAAGGGACAAGATACTGTGGAGGAGTCAAACCCATGGGATTAAATTTGGATTTTATTGTATGAGTCATACTCATATTGTATGAGCAAGTCAAAGTCATATGCATGTTAAGTTTTCTAACAGATCCCCCCACAATAAACTCTATTATCTAGGGTCCCATCAGGAGACAGAAATATTCAGTAGGCATATCGTCACCATTTAGTGCAAGTGACAATTTGATTAATTGTGATGCTGTGGCAAGCCATGCATTACTAGCATTCAGTTTGCCATTGGCAAGGTGTCCCTTTTTCTGCGTTCAAGCTCAAGGACATTCCCAAACCTACCTGCAGTCTCATCTTGGATAGTGTGGTTTTGATACCAGTTGCTATAGCTGTAAGAGGAGAAATTTTACTAGCTCTTTTAATAGAAAGAATTCACTAAAAAGATGGTTAACTAGATATTTAGCAAACTAGGTGATGAAAAGATAAAAAAAAAAAAAAGATCATTGTAAGATAAAGACTTCAGGAAGCAGCTACTCTGATTGGAATGAAGGATAACAGCAAAAGGTCAGACTTATTTCCAGACTTTTGGAAACTCAGAACTCTGTGGAGAGTTCTTACCTGGGTTGTGATGGGCGTGCTGAGCCTGTGAGCCTGCCATCTGTCTCTCTGTGGGAAGGCCGGATAGCTGTGACAGCTATCTCCAGAGAACTTGATGAGGTTACTTCTGTGACTAAGAGTGCAAGTTGGATGCAACTGCTCCTTTGGGAAGAACCTGTGAATGAAGAAGCATTGATGGTGTTATGATCAGAAGAATAGAAAACAGAAAGGAACAAGTTGATTCTTTTTTATTATTATTTAAAATAAATTAATTAATATAAAGCATATTCGAAGTTTCAGAGGTAGAGTTCAGTGATTCATCAGTTATATACGACACCCAATGGTCCTTCTATCAATTGCCCTCCTTAATGCCCATCACCTAGGTACCCTATCCCCTCCAGCAACCCTCTGGTTTACTAGAGTTAAGAGTCTCTATGGATTGTCTCCTTCTCTGAAGGAACAAGTTGATTCTTCTCACTCTTGAAAAGATAGGGTTTACATTAAGTGTCCCCATCATAAAGCAAAGCCTAGAAAGTGCTGAAAGAAAGAAACTGATCACCTGCCGCAGGAATGTGATGCAGGACATATCAGGGCAGCAGATGAGAGATACTCACCCTGGCTCTGCACTCCCTAAGCCCAGCACCTAGACCTCTCTCAAATTAATTGACTACCCTCCTCTTAAAGTTTCCCTAGGAGGCTTTAGAGTTCCTGATTGACTGATCCCTACAATTCATGTTATTCTGCTTATGCTGAGCCTTCTTCCTGTCCTAGGCCACATAGGTCATCTAGAGAAGGCCTAAGTGGTTGCTGGCCTCAGAATGGCCCTAGGACCAAAATGGGGCCTTTTCCTTCTCACTGCTCTCAGTTCTCTCTGCTCGTTAGTTTATTAGATTAGAGCTGTTGCACTGACTGCTGACCAGGAAACACTTGATAGCTTAGGTGGCCATTAGAGGTAATTAACTCAGTTATCTAATACCTGATTCTTCTTCACCTTTGGAGAAGCTTTGATCCTCCACTTCTCCTGTTAGGAGACCTTGGGGCTACTGGGAATTTTAGTTATGCCCTAAGGAAATGTTCATGCTTACGAGTACATATGTCATTCACACAACCTGCTCTCTTTGGTCTACATGCAGTATTATCACAAGCATCTTTGCTGTTCTGAGCCTAGACTGACTTTGTCTTGAGCCATCCAGAGGCTCAGGTACAAGTATCCTCAGAAACTTCTCAGAAGTTCCTGGAGCATTAAATACAAGCCAATTACCAGCTCACAAAAGCTGGTCTCTCCATGTACAGCTTCCTTGGAAGAAGGCAGGAAAAGGAAGACGCAAAGAGATCAGATTATAAAATTTTCTCAAAAAAGAAACTCTGAGGTAGGCAATATTTTCCAAAAGAAAAACACGCATTAGGTTATCCTTAAAATGATCCAGGACAGAAGTATGGAACCAGAAATTCAGGTCTAAATGGCCAAATCACTCATGCCTTTTCTACTACTTCATGCCACCCACCCAAGCGTGATGTGTTGAGTACCGGACCCAGGTGGTTTAGGAATACCACTCACATTGTGGATATTTGTCTTGGGTATGACTTCTTTCATATGTCACCAACTGTTTAGGGGAAAACCAGCCCAGATAAAAGTTCTTGGCTATAAGGGATAACTCGATATCCCACACATTTCCCTTTTAAAAGTCTTTTTTTTTTTCCTTTTTAAACCACAACAAAGATTGCAGTGCAAATGACTTTCATCTATAAGTTCTTTAAAGCTGAATTGTTGTGAAAGCCTTAATTTGGAGGAGGCCTAGTTGCAATCCAAATGCTGGGCTGTGCTTAGAGAGACATGTGGACCAACAATGAGTATTCCTTGCAAGGATGCAGTGGTTTCTGTTGATTTTTCATGCTGCTCACAGGTAAAGTCTGTATTCAATTTGCAAGCTTTTTCTCAGCTCTGTGCTGATAAGGAGACCTGTGATTTAATCTAACAGGGTAAGCAAAAGGTCTTCATGCCGTAGATTAGAAATATAGCTTCCTTAAAGGAATGGGGAACTTGAGAGATAACACCCTGAAATCTCCCTCTGCACAAGGCATAGCACGAAAGCAGTAGCAAGACTGCAGACATAGCTCAGCCTAAAGCTTTCATCAGGGTGGCAGTAGGGGATAGACAGAGTCAGGGGTGGGTGGCCATAACTGCAAGATTATCTTTTCCATGTTTTCAAAAGGAAATCATTAAAAACGAAGGGATCCAATAATCATAAGGCTTCATTTTGGTTTGTCGATTACATTGTGCACATATTTTCTTTGTGTCTTTTTCAAAACCTCCCTGGATAAGAGAGATTATTACAATGAGATGTTTCACTCGGGAAAATCACTTTTAAGGCTAACTGGAAAAGCTCAAGACCAGGAATGAAGAAATATAGTTTCTTGGGTTTTGTAACTCTTGTTTTATTTTATCTTTGTTTCAAAAAATATAATTTTATTTTCCCAAAAACTCCAGAAAGGGGAGACAAGAGTATTATCCTCATTTAGAGATTTAAAAATCTGAAATTCACAGGTTATGATTAGAGCTAAGATTAAGTGGCAAAGTTAAACTTTTGTCCAGAAACCCTGGCCCATGCTTTTCCCTTTATGAAGCTGTTGAAGGTGAAGACCATTCATCATCATCAAAGACATCATTACATCAATAGCTACAAAGAACTAAGAGCTCGCAGGGCAAAGTATTATTAAATACGCATTCTATACAGACATATTTAATCTTCACTAAAACCATATATGATGCTTCTTAGTTACAAGGTACATAAAAGCCCTTAAAAAAAACTAACTGAATGTAACAATGTGGAACCTGACCCAGAAAACTCTTCAAGTGGATAGCATCTTTATCACAGAGCACTGGTGAAGGTCAGAGTTTGGCATCAGATACACCTGGATTTAGATCACTGGTCAATTATCTACTCAGTATTTAATAATCTGGAGACAGTTGTTTTACCAGCATGAGATTCCCTTTCCTCATTTGTAAAATGGGCAAAATAGATTGCATTGCTTTGCTTTAGTATATGTGGTTGAAGCTATGATCTGTGTTTCCCAAGATCTTCTTCACCATACAGTTCCAGGTTATAGTTGGCCAAAAGAACTTGCTTGGTATTAGGAAGATGAAGTGAAGCACAAGTCATTACTGCTAGTAGATCGCCATGATCTGATGTGGTCAAGGATGAGTGTAAAAATGTCTGGCAGCTTCAGCTTGTCTTTTCTCTGTTCCATTCTACATCTAATTCATTTTCCTAGTTACTGGCCCTGATGTTCAACAGTGGCTACAGGTCTACAACCAGGTGCTTGTCTATGGACTCACAAAAGCAACAGCTACACAGATGCAAACATAACCCATAGAACTACCCCAGTGCAGCCCAATTTCTGTAGCCAGATGTGCTTGGCTTCTTGCATTGATCTGCAAGCTCTGATTTGTCCATCCATACCAGTATTTCAGGCTGACTGGTCACTGATTGTTTCTCTGGTCTCCTTATACCCTCCTCCCCCATTCTTTTACTTCCTCAGCACCTCTCACAATGTGTAAGGTCTAATTTATCTAACTAATGCCTTAATTCCTTAGTACTGATAAGGACTCTGCCTTCCTGTCTTAGCCTCAACTAACCAACAGATCTCTATGCTTATAAAGACTGAATAAGCCTGTATAACAGAATTTGGCATAAAATCACAATAAATGGTACTTGTGATTATTGTCATCTAAATGTTGTATGAACCTTGGCTCATGATGCTTTTCCTTCTCTTTGTGCTTCTGCTCTCTTATGTTCCCTCTAACAACTCTCTTCTTTATAACTCCAGTTTGCACATGAGGATGTCTTTCCATTTATGTTTTCTTCAGTTTCTTTCATCAGTGTGTTATAATTTTCAGTGTATGTTATCTTATATGGAATAAATCATTATTTACTTACTATACAGAACCTGCCTGAATAACAGTTAAGAAGCATTGAGAGAGAAAGAGAGAGAGAGTGAATCACTCCAAAAAAACAAAGAAATCCCCAAAAAGAAGCATGGCCCCAAGAACTCCAGGACAAGGTTAATTAGATGTTGTTAACAATGGACATTGTTGACTTGTTCCCAGATTCAAGTGGAAACTATACACTATTTTTTAATTAATGTGATATGAGCTTTAGGTTTTTCTTCATAGGTATTCTTTATCAGATTAAAGAACTCACATCTAGTTCCAATTTAATTTACTGAGAGATTTTAAAAATATCTTGAATAGGCATTGAATTTTATTTTTAAAAGCTTCTTTTGCAGGGCACCAGGGTGTCTTGTTCTTTTATGCATCTGCCTTTGGCTCAAGGCTTATGAACCTGGGGTCCTGGGATCCAGCCCTCATTTGGGCTCCCTGCTCAGTGGGAAGTCTGTTTCTCCCTCTGTCTCTGCCTCTAGCTAATGCACTCTCACACATGCTCGCTCTCTCTCAGATGAATAAATAAAATCTTTTAAAAAAAGCTTCTTTGGCTCTTAATCTCAGGAAAAAAACTGAGGGTTGCTGAGCTTTGCAGGGGGGGAAGGATAGGGTGGCTGGGTTATGGACACTGGGGAGGGTATGTGCTATGGCAAATGCTGTGAATTGTTAAAGAATGATGATTCTCAGACCATAACCTTGAAGCAAATAATACATTATATGTTAATTTTTTTAAAAAGCTTCTTTTACATATTTTTCCACCATTTTTTCCTGTTAAAGTAGGGAATTCCACTGAGTGATTTTCAAATGTTAATCTAATCTTGCATGCTGAGAATAAACCTCACTTAGTCATAATGTATTTGCCTTTTATATATGCTAGGATTTCACATATAATTTTAAGTTGTTAACAACTTCTCAAGATGAATGCTTATTGATTTTTCATTTATTATTCTTTTCTAATATGCATTTAAAGCTATGAATTTTCTACTAAGTAATGCTTTATACTGATTACATCATACTTTCATTATTTTATAGTCATTTCAACATATTTTGTAATTTTCTTTTTGATCTCCTCTTTCATCCATTGGTAATTTAGAAGTATTTTATTTCAGTTGTAAAGATTTGGAATTCTTACTTTTCTAGTAATGATTTCTAGTTCAATTCCACTGTGGCCAGGGAATATATTCTATGATTTCCTCCTTAAAGTTTCTTCTTTTTTTTTTTTTTAAGAGGATTTTATTTATTTGACAGAGAGAAACACAGCCAGAGAGGAAACACAAGCAGAGGGAGTGAGAGAGGGAGAAGCAGGCTTCCTGCCGAGCAGACAGCCCAACTCGGGGCTTGATCCCAGGACTCTGGGATCGTGACCTGAGCTGAAGGCAGAGGTTCTTCTTAAGCCTCTTAAGCCTTCATGTGTCACAGCATTTAGTCTATTTTGGTAAATATCAGCAATAAAAATTATTGGCACCTTAAGTTTATAATGATAAACTTCAATAGAGATTTATGGCTGATTTCAGATTATTGTTGTTGGGACGGTAGACATAGGAACAGCCTGTAAGATGGCCACTGCACCTGTCCACACCACTCCTCGGGACCCTTCATCTTGGGACTTCCCACTTTCAAAATGCTGTGTCACAGTGAATAAGGCAACACTCAACCCCCTGGAAGATGCAACATTCCCTGGATTATCACCCCTAGGACCTCACTTCGGTTGCCTAGAAATTTCTGTGGCCTAGAAAATAAGCGTGGCCAACCCCACCACGTGACTTCCCTGGCTCTTCTTTCTGCCGGACCAGGGAACCTTGCCCGAGAGCGCCTTCATTAAAGCCAACTCAAACCACTTGCTGCACCTGATTCTCTCCTTTATTCGCTCTCTCTGCTGTTCATCCTCAATGCCGAAAGCCTTACAGTTGTGCTCTTTAATTAGGTTACTCCGTAGAAGACCAGTAAAAACATATTCACAACTATGACTTACAACATGAGTGTTTTACAGTCTGAGTTAGAACAGGTGTCCGAATTTTAGCAAGTTCTTTGTCGTGTGTGGCTTTCTTAGGCATTCAGGAGAATTCTTGTCTTCTATCTAGCTGGTGCTGCTAGCAGTCCTCTGATCCCCAATATGACGACCAAAAGTGTCTCCAAACATTGCTAAGTGTCCCATCAGGGGCAAAGTCACCTCCTGTTGTGACTACTGATCCATGTAAAGAAACATGATTTTATAGAACCAGTGTACCTAGATAGATATATTTTTATTATAAAATAGTCTGGGTTTTATTGTAAGGACATGGCCACATGCCCAACAATAATTACTATTGCTGGCTGAGGATGTGTACAATAGTACTTGTATAACAGGGCAAAGTAATAAATCAAAATAACTTAAATAAAAGCATATTTTTCTGTCATGAATAAGCCCTAGGATTCACGATAATGTAAATATATATAAGGAATAGCCATTGATCGCCAAATGAAAATAAATGCTATCAAATGATTCTCCAGAGAAAGAGACAGTAGACTACATGGAAACCATACATTTAAATAAGCCTGAATATGCCAGGCATTTCTGTACTTGATGTTTGCCTGAGAATTTGGTCCTTTTTAAACAAACCACCCAAGGTGAGTTTGTGAACAAATTAAAAGCTTGACTGTAGCAGCATTCATTTAGTTATAAGGAATACAGCAATTTCTTAGTTACTAAGTACTATCTGTATCATTTTGGTAATATGTCCTTAGCCATCCACACTGGGGTTCTACACTAGAAAAGAGACCATATGATTTCTATTTAAAATGTCAACTCGATGGTACACAACATCCAGTGATGTTCCAACAGCTATGAAACTTCAAACAAATACAAGGAATTTTTATGTGTGTACCATACCCACATTCTTATGTGGGAACCATGAGATACATGCGAGTCTATATTCTATGCCAAGGCGGATATCACAATCCAATATGGTATTTCTTTCCCAGGGAGACAACATGTGACCTCAGCATCCTTTTCAATAGAAGATTCCAGGAAGCTACCATCATTAGACGGGAATGAGAAAACTTTTTGTTACTCTGCAACCCTGGATAGGGCCTTTAGATTCTTCTCCTCCCTAATCCACCTCCTCTCATTTATTCAGTGATCTTCAAGAGGAATAAAGGAGAAAGGGCACAGCATCTCTGTTCGAGGATACAACATGGACCACCAAGTTGGTGCGACATGGTTTGAGAAATCTGTTCTGAACTGCAACAGAGCCACTGCAGCTGGAGAACAAACTGACTTCTGAATATACATACATTCTGGTGGTGAGAGGCCACAAAACTTGCCCATATTTAAAGTAAGGTTCTAGCGACATGAGCTGCAGGTGCCAAGCATGGAAGCAAACACCTGTTTGTCTTGGCATAAAATGACTGTGTCCAGGTCACGTAGAATCAGCCAGCTTATAAATAGAATCAGTGGCAGAAAGTATGGAGGCTGAGTGCATATCCGAGAGGAGAGAAAATGCTGTTGGAGGAGTGACTCCAAGATGAATCCATCAGGCAGCCTCCCCTGATAGAATGCCAACTGCACAAGAGAAAGTAGTGAGAAGAAAGCCTGGATTAAAGAAGACAAAGCGAAAACCCAAGCTTTGCTCCAAATGAGCACAAAGGCTTCCATTCAAGAATCATTTAAAAGCTGCATTTCTGTATCTTAAGGCTCTTTTCTATTATTTTTGCTAGGGACACTTTTCCTTTTTCAAGAAGTACAAGCCCAGGAAATAGCTTCTATTTTGTCTTGGAAATGATGAATTGTTAAGAGCCCCAGAGTTCATCTACAGCATTGTGAGCTAAAAAGCAATTATGCGTTATTCCAGAATAACCACAGCAGCTAAGAATTGAGGAAGTAACACCTAAATGGCTGGCAAATAAACGGGGAGAATTGTGAACTTGTTAATGTGGAGTTTTTAGCTCAAGCTCAAGTTATAAATATCAGCAAATGTTCTACCGTGGTTTGTTGCATGCGTCTAGTGCAATTCGTTTAGTGCTTCGAGATATGAGACAACCATATATTTTACTCTCCCTGCTAGTAGCCAATTTGCGAGAAAGCAAGTAATATAAAAATGGCTATTTACTCTGTTACAAGTGGTACAGTCCATTATCACTCTCCACTGATGTTGTTACAAAGATAGCAAATCAATAATCAGTTCTCATTCCCTAATTCAGTAAACCATCTGCTTCTATTATTATAAACCAGACTCAGTTTGAACACAATCTTTACTGCGATGCTTGAAGCTGATTCATTTGCTAAGACCACAAACATCACCATGGGAAAATTATTCCTTAATTACTTTTCCCCAAAATTTAAGTGGTTAAGTGCTAAGGAATTTCTTTGCAAACAGAAGAAACCAAAATTACAAGGCACATTGTAAATGTATCAGCAAAGAGAAGGACTTTGGCTACGCTGTCAAATTATGGAGTCTATGTTGCACAGCTTTTTCTGAATTAAGATCGCTCAAGTCAACATAAGCTTTACTTGTGAAGCTTCAGTTAGATATTTTTTTCACAGTGGATGGTATACTGCTTCCGGGGCAGCCATTGAGATCAAGTACACACAATCCTGAAAACTAAATTAGAAATTGTTGGATGCATTGCAGGTGGAAAAAAGAAAAAAATAATGGCCCCAAGCCCAAGAGTATGAAATAATTTGTTTTATATAATGCAGTTTAATTGGTGATTCTTAGGTGATTCTGCCTGATACAGAAAATGTCAGCCTAGTAACTTCCAAGTAGATTCACAGATATGTTCTGAGTCAATTCACATTTTAAATTCTGTTCTTCCCTCCCCTAACCCCGTCTTCCCTTTCCTCTTGCCAGCATTCATTACTGAATTCTGTATGTTGTAAATTACAAATGGAGAGGAAGGCATCCATTCTAACGTTAATATTCTTTCTTACATTTTAAAGCACCTTTTAAGATGCTCTTTGCTTTATTTTGTCTCAAGTGTGTTCCCTTCAGGCAGGTGCTACACAAAGATGGAGAATCAGAGGCATGGAGATGAGCCAATCTTTGTGATTTCTTACCAAGTTCCATTTATGTTTCAGGTTCTCCTTCTGCTGTGCTGGCTCTCTCCTACAGCTGACTTCCATCCCCTTTCCATATCAGTGGAATCAAATCAATGACTGTTTTTGCATCACTTTGGGACTCTGCGTGGATCCAGGGCAGAGAAAACATTCACACTGCCTCCACCATCCATCTCTCTATTGTTTTTATATTAACGCGACACAAGAGACCTTGAGAAACCTTCTGACTGCTAGAGTTCCAGACAGGACCAGGGAGACACTCTTTGCATTGAGATTCACAAGATATTGTTGGAATTTAGAGACAGACCAATAACTAGCTAGCTCTCGTTTCTTATCCAACTGATTCTGTTTCAGGTCATGGAATCTCTCTATAGATGGTTATAGATAGGGAGCAGAAAAGGGGACAAAAACTAAGTCTTTATGATCATGTATAATCTCTTATATTTCCTGATTTAAAACTGCTTAGGGATTTTGATAATGGAATTCAATAATTTGGAATATTTATTGTTTCACCTACACTAATAATCCTTATACAGTAGGTGCCCTAGTTGCATGAAAGTTGTAAGCTTTTTAATACTTAGACTCCTGCCTCAAAGTTTTAATAGGTCAGTTCTCTGTGACATCTTAGAAGAAGGGATTGCTCTATCTTTATAGCCTTTATTATACTCAACTAGGAAAAAGTAATTGTTTTTTCAACTTTGCCCCTTATCAGACTGTAATTATTTCAAGGTCAAGGCTGCAGCTTTTCCTTTATTTTTTTGGAGGGAGGAGATACAATCTTTATTTAAAATAAAACATGCACTGAAACAATCCTAACATATAAATAAATAGCTTAATGAATGAATTAACATCTATAAAACCGCAGCAATCAAAGTTAGAATGATGTAAGTCTACCAGAGACCCTGATGTTCCTGGGTTACCTCCCTGATTACAAACACTTTCCTTGTTTTATGGGCATACTATCTTAATTTTAGAGATAATTTCATTTAATTAAATATATATGTGTATACAAACATACAGTAATTTTAGTTTTGTGTATTTTGAACTTTGTGTAGATGGAATCAGTCTGTAGGTCTCATTTCGTGTCTTCCTTCTTTTGTTCAAATTTATGTTCTTAAGATAAGCTCTGTTGTTGTGTGCGGCTGCATTTATTTATTTATTCTGATGTATAGAATTCCACTTCATACAAACATACCACATTTTTTAATCCACACTAGTGTTGGTAGATCTTTGGTACATTTCCAGTTTGAGGGCATTTTGAACAAGGCTGTTATGAACATTCTTACCCAGGTATCTTGGTCCACATTAACCAGAAGTTTCTCTAGTGTTAAGTATCTAACACTGAAATTCTGGGGTCGTCATAGAATATACAGATGATTAATACTAGAAGATCATGCCAACTTTTACAAAATTCTAAAAATTTGGCCTTCCAACAGTAGTATAGGACTGTTTCCATAACCCTAAACATCTCTTAGGATTTGTCAGATTTTTCAATTTTTGTCCATCTAAGGTAGGGGTATAGCTGTCATTCCTTGTGATTTTAATTTGCAATTTCCTGACTACAAATGGGACTGAGACCTCTTTCATGTGCTATTGGCCTTGACTTTAATCTGTAGATCATTCAAGTCTATTGCTAATTTTTCTTTTGGTTGTTTTTATTTATTTTTTATTTTTAATTTTTTTTCATTTTATTTTAAAAGAGTATTTATTTATTTATTTGACAGAGAGATCACAAGTAGGCAGAGAGGCAGGCAGAGAGAGAGGAGGAAGCAGGCTCCCTACTGAGCAGAGAGCCTGATGTGGGCATTGATCCTAGGGTCCTGGGATCCTGACCTGAGCCCAAAGGCACAGGCTTTTAACCCACTGGGCCACCCAGGCACCAGGGTGTTTTTTATCTAATGGACTTTTTTTAATTTTTATTATTTTATTTTTATTTTATTTTATTTTTTATTTGGCTGTTTCTTATTTAATGGATCACAAAATATGTTCATAAATTTTGACTACAGACCCTTTTATTGATTATGCATGTTGCAAATATCTCCTCCCTTATTTGCCTTTTCAGTTAAAGTGATTTATTATGAAGAAAAAAATTTAATTTTATTATAACAAAGTGTATTTTTTTGTTTATGTTTAGTGTTTTTTATAGCTTATAACCCAAATTATGATAATCTTCTCATATACTCACATTTGGATCCTTGATCTGGAATTTGTTTTGTGTATGATGTAAAATAGGGAATCAACTTTTTTCATATGAATATACAATTCATGACAAAATAAAAAATTCCAAGTCCTATAGCACTATTTATTGAAAAGTCCAGCTTTTTTTTTTTTTTGAAGAGTTCATCTCTTCGTTACTCTGCAATGCCACCTTTGTGAAAATTTGAATCCATATATGTTTGGGTCTATCTCTAAGCTTCTTATTCTCTTCTATTGATTTATTTGTCAATATCACACTGTCTTAATTATTTTTGCTTGATAATAAATAATAACATATGATGAAACAAGTCTTTTACTTTATTTTCTTCAAGCATATAATTATTGTTTGCCATTAAATATCTATAAAAATGTTAGAATTATCTTGCCAAAACATATGTTAGGGTTTTGATTGTGATAATGTTGGTTCTTTACACCAATTTAGGCAAAATGATAACTTTAGAATAATGACTCTTCATATCCTTTAATATAGTACATCTTTCACTTTGTGGGTTTTCTTTTTTCGGTAATATTTTAATATTCTCTCAGCAGAATTTCAAAACTTTTGTTAGATTTTACTAGATATTTCATAGTTTTTTTTATGGTGCTGTAAGTTGGATTTCATTGTTAGTTGTTTCTTATTTCACCTACTCATGGCTAGAATGTGGTATTAAAATTTATTGTTCTATCTTGATTTCATAATGATCAACTTTGCATAACCATCTTGTTTAATAATTTAAACTATATGCTAATAATTTATAAAAACTTATTTAATAATTTTCCTCTTCTGATTATTCATCTATAGATTCTTTTGGATTTTCCATGAATATAATAATAATTAAAATTATGGTAATAATTTAATATTCGTTCTTTCCTAATTCTTAATTTTTTTGTTGCATTTTCTTCCTAGTTTAATGCTAAGACTTCATATATGAAGTTAAATAGAAATGTTCATGTGGACATCATTGTCACATTGCTGGTCCCAAAGAGAGAATTTTTAATATTTCACCATGTATTTCACCAAATATTATGTTTGCAGTACTTCATTTATAGATGGGCTTTGTGAGAGCAATGAAATTCTGCTTTGTTATTAGTTTTGCACTTTCTTTTACTATGACTGGATCTTGGATATTATTAAACATTTTTTTCTGCCTCTATTGAGATATTGAGATATGCTTCTTCTCCTTTAATCTATAAATAAGATGAATTATACCAATTTATTTGCTGTAGTTACATCAGTTTTCATTCTTGAGATATTAATCTTGGATGAGATACATCATCATTTCACATATTTCAGAATTCAATTTTCTTATATTATATTTAGGATCAGTTATGAGTGACCATAAAAGGGAAACCTCAATTTTTCTTCTTATGAGACAGTCTCCGGGGAGTCTCCTTTGTTACTCTTACAGAACACTTCACTTCTGGTCACTGAATGTGTGAAGTTTTCCCCCACAGCAAGCAATTCTCCACAATGCCAGCTGGCTGTCCTACAACTTTAGTCAATTCTGACACTATCTTCCTGAAGGTGGTGTTAGATCCCACAGGTGAAGGATTCAATGACATAAGACTCCTTCTACCAACTTCAGATACCAATGGCAGATAATAGGTCCCTGGGTTACCCTGTTACCCACAACCTCTGTCCAATTTGGTGACATACTGGAGGTCCCCTTGACTTCCTTCTCAGCTTGATTAATTTGCTAGAACAGTCACAGGACTCAGGGGAACACTTCTGTTCGCCAGTTTATTAAAAGACACGATAAAGGATACAGCTGAATATTCAGAAGAATAGGGTAAGGTCTGAGCACAGGAGCTTCTGTCCCTGTGGAGTTGGGGCAGGTCCTTCTCCCCCTGTGGATATGTTCACCAACCTGGAAGGTTCTTAGCCCCATACTATTGGGATTTTATGGAAGCTTTCTTACATAGGTATGATTGATTATGAACCCATTTCTAGCCCTTTCTGGAGAATGGGGGCTAGGCTTGAAAATTCCAAGCTTCTAATCATGGCTTTGTCTGTCTGGGACCAGCCCCCACCTAGGAGCCTTCCAGGAGCCCATCCAGAGCCTCATTAGAAGAAAAGATCCTCCTAGTGCTCTTTTCACTGAGGAATTTACAGGGATTTTAGGAGTCCTGTTTCAGTGTTGATTCACTATCTTGGAAGTTCCCTGGATAAAACCTGAATTAAGCCCTATACAAGGAGAGACCAAAGAAAGATACAGTCCACGCCAGATTGATGGTGGCAGGCTTAATAAGCACAGGAACATAAGCATAGGCAGCTTACCTTGGGCAGTTGCAAGATGAGTAGATGTCAGCACCTGCCCACCAGAATCTTTAAAGTTTATGTAGAGGACTTAATATGGTTCAGTCATGGGTCCTGTCAAGGTGGCCTCAACAAAACCTGATTCTCTCAAGGTTATATCCTTGAAACAGTTCTTGGTGTGGGGATGGTGGATAGAGCACACATGCCTAGGAAAAGGGAGGAGATGAGGAGCCTCCACTTGCAAGGGTCCAGCTCACAAACCAACCGATGGTCACATCCTCTCAATGGCCCCCTCTGATAGTCAGGGATGGAGTCAAGGACCAAATATTAGAACAACAGATGTTCCTAGTATTTTAACACTTAGTAAATTACCGGGATTTCAGGATCTCTGTAGCAGGAACTGAGGGCAGATACCAATACGTATTTATTATCTCACAGTGTCTTTGTCTTTTTTTTTTTTTTTACTTTGTCCTTTATTTTTTTATAGTATCCTTGTTGGTTTAGTGTTAATATTATGCTAGTCTCACACATTTTCCATTTTCTGAATAGTTTACATATAATTAAAGTTATTTCTTCCTTGAATGCTTAGGAGAATTTAATGAAATCAAGTAGGCCTAGAGTTAGTTTTTGAGAAGGATTTGAGCTTGAATTTACATTTTAAAAAGGATATAAAGTATTAGGTTATCTACTTCTTTTGTCAGCTTTGATAAATGGTATTTGTTAGGTTTTTTTTTTTATTTTTTAAAAAAGATTTTATTTATTTATTTGACAGAGAGAAACACAGCCAGAGAGGGAACACAAGCAGGGGGAGTGAGAGAGGGAGAAGCAGGCTACCCGCCCAGCAGGGAGCCCGATGTGGGGCTCGATCCCGGGTCTCCAGGATCATGACCTGAGCTGAAGGCAGTCGCTTAACCAACTGAGCCACCCAGGCAGGCACCCCGGTATTTGTTAGTTTATGTGTTTGTAACATCCTCTTTTTTTAGACTGCCCCATCTCTTGTGCTGCCACTTTTTAAAAAAGATTTTATTTATTTGTCAGAAAGAGAGACAGAGAGAGAGAGAGAGAGAGAGAGAGAGAGAGAGAGAGAGAGAAGCAGGCTTTCTACTGAGCAAAGAGGCTGAGGCGGGACTTGATCCCAGGACCCCGGGATCATGACCTGAGCTGAAGGCAGATGCTTAACCAGCTGAGACACAGGCGTTCCTCACTTTTTTTTCTGTTGATAATTATATGCACTTTCTTTTCTTCTCCTTCCCGCCTTGGCAGATATCATCAGAGTTTGGCAGTTTTATCAGCCTTTTAAAGAATTATTAGCTGTGCTGATCTTTTTCATTCAATGTTGGCCTTATTTTTATTTTCAGTTCTTTATTTTATTTATTTATTTATTTATTTATTTATTTATTTATTTATTTATTTATTTATTTTTAAAGATTTTATTTATTTGACAGAGAGAAACACAGGCAGAGAGGGAACACAAGCAGGGGGAGTGAGAGAGGGAGAAGCAGGCTTCCCGCCGAGCAGGCAGCCCGATTATTTTCAGTTTTTTAATATTATCCTCTCCTTCCTTCTAATTTTCAGTCTTACTTTGATATTTTCTTTTTAACTTCATGAGATGGGTTCTCACTTTGTTAAATTTGATCTTTTTTCTTCAGAATGTGTATGTATACATGTGGTTATAATGTCCCCTCTACTTAACTGCCGTGTGCCACAAATCTTAACACGCTGCGTTTCTATTAAGTTCAAAATAATTCTAATATGCATTATGATATAAGTTATTCCTATTTGAACTTTTCTGCAATTTAGAAATAGTTCTGGGCGCCTGCGTGGCTCAGTTGTTAAGCATCTATCTGCCCTCAGCTCAGGTCATGATCCTGCACTGCGGGGAATCCTGCTTCTCCCTCTCTCACTCCCCCTGCTTGTGTTCCCTCTCTAGCTGTGTTTCTCTCTCCCAAATAAATAAAGAAAATCTTTGGAAAGAAAAATAAATAGTTCTTAATTTATAAACAAACTGATTTTTTTCAATTGTTTTTTTTAGCCTACTTACATGGTGTTCAGACAATATATCATATATAAATACAATCTTTAAAATATTTATTGAGACTTAAATTATAAACCAACAACATATGGTCAATTTTTGAAACATTTTGTGTGTGCTTGGAAAGAAATTGTGTTCTGAGGTTTTGGGATATAGTGTTCTATCTAATTCTTTTAGGTCAATTTGTTTCTATCCCAAGCCTTTCATACTTGTTGCATCTGGTTTGAAGGCTCTTTTCCCATACATTTACATGGCTAACTACTTCATTCCATTCAATTCTATGCTTACAGATCTTCTCTTTAGAGAGATCTTTCCTCCCTACCCTGTGTTATTATCCTTAAAGCACTTATGTCTTTCTGACATTCTATGTTTGTTTGCTTATTATCAATCTCCCTAACTGTACATAAAAATCTTGAGGCAAGGACCTCTCCCCTCTTGTTTATTTCGTTATTCCCAAAACTTGTTAAGTATCACACACTAAATGCTCAGTAAATGTGTTCTGAATGATGAAACAAATGAATTAAAATTAATACCCAACGAAGAACTCAGTATGTCTCTCTCTCTCTTTTCATATTTATCTATGTATATCTAGATATAGATCTAGGTCTATATGTGTATATAGGCTTTACCTCACTGTTTTCCTTCAATATATTTCACCATTCACACATAGGTAAGTATAAAGCTCAGGTAAGAATGGGACAGGGAATGGAGAATAAGGAGATCCTTGTCACAGAACCTGCCTAAAACAGGTACTCAGTAAATATTTGCTGTACAGATTAAATAAAATTGAGAATAAAGAAGAGTGAAAACAGAGGAAAAGGGAGAACAGTTTTAAATTGAACAAAGGAAAAAACTGACTGACAATAAATTACTCTACTCTTGTTCTTCTTTTTGCACTTGGCCTCTTTTGCCCATTTACCTACTACCTCCCAAGACAGAAGGAATTACTAATAGAATTAGTCAGGTAAGGAAAGAAGCTGAGTGCCTGCAAAGTTTGGTCCCTTCCTTCCTCCTTGAATTTTGGCATTGGTCTCTCTGCAGACAATGTACATTCTATCCTGTTTCTCTACACATTAAATTTTACAGGGGCAAGCTCTACATGTGTGAGAGATCCGCTATTGTCCAATGCAACATGGATAAATCTATTTAATCCTGGGAATTAATTTTATGAAGCCACTAGGGCTATGCACTCAGGTTAGATTCTCCAAACAGTTCTACCTATAATAATCAAATATTTTAAAATCTGTATCTTTTTTGTTTCTTTGCTATTGCTCAATCACTTCTACACTCAGGCAGAGAGCAGTTTTATTAAATATCTGGACTGTCTATTGTGTATTTTTGTTGATATGCATTATCAGTACTACAGTATATTTTTCAAGCAAGATTTTTACAATGACTGAAACTATGGATTTCTATGCAAACAAAACCAGACTGAGAAAGCTGAGGGAGGAAAGGAAAAATAGGTTCCTGTTTCAGAAATTCAGTCAATTTGGGGTGCCCGGGTGGCTCGATTGGTTTACATCTGACCCTTGATTTTGGATCAGGTCATAATTTCAGGGTCTTGAGACCAAACCCTACGTTAGGCTCCAACACTCAGTGTGGAGTCTGCTTGAGATTCTCTCCCCTTCCCTCTCCCTTTTCTCCTTCCACTTACTCTCTCTCTCAAATAAATAAATGTTTAAAAAAAATTCAGCAAATTTTCTATGCAAGCTTTTCCCCATTCCATATTCCACTATGTAAAATGTCCTCAAGATTTCTACATAGGCAAAATGAAATGTAGAGATGTAGCAATTATTCATCTAGCAAGTTTAGACATAAAAAGAAAAAGACAACATACTAAGAATAATAGGGATTTACTGGAATAAGTTATTCCTTGCATTCTAAATTATCCTTAGAAATAGTCTATATTCCAAAGTGTTACATCCTTTTCCCTCCCAAGTGTTGTATCCTTCATAGACACTTCTGACCATGGGTTGGAAAGGACTCTGGTAAACTCAGAGCCATTCAAGACATGCTTAACTATAGTAGTTTGGATGAACACAACTAGAAATGACAGGTCCTGAAAATAAAACGAGGTAGGATAGCATCAGGTGGTGGCCCAGGGTAATGCAATGCTAATAAGGAAGTTTGGTAGGAAGGCTACTTCATTGCAAACTTTTTGAATCAGAACTTTTAGTGACAGCAACAACACCAGGGACAATCGAAAGTGTAAAGGTGGGGCGCCTGGATGGCTCAGTTGGTTAAGCGACTGCCTTTGGCTCAGGTCATGATCCTGGAGACCCAGGATTGAGCCCCACATCGGGCTCCCTGCTCAGCGGGAAGCCTGCTTCTCCCTCTCTCACTCCCCCTGCTTGTGTTCCCTCTCTGGCTGTGTTTCTCTCTGTCAAATAAATAAAATCTTAAAAAAAAAAAAAAAAAGTGTAACGGTACCTGAATAAGAAATTTGGGGGAGACAAAGAGAGAGAATCTTTTACGATGTCTTATCTCAGACACCTTGCAGTCTCTTTAATACTGTAGAGACTGTTCAAGAAGATTCAGTATATGTCCACCCTGTGACAGCAGGTGCCCACTAACTCTCACTCAGGCACTATATTTCGCTTTTCACACATATGCCCATATGAAATGTTGCGCGAGTTGCCATTTTGTTTAAAAGGACAAAATATAAATCAGTTCTGCTGTGAATAGTGATACCCTTGGGAACATACTTCAGAAGCTGTGGGGGAAATACATAAAGAGGTTAATGATACAAGATATTAAACTGTGGCATTGAAAGTGAGATCCAGCTTCCTTAGGTCATAAATTCCAACAAAGATACCATTTTCTTATCTCTTTCTGACTTATATCAGCGCCAAAGATTACCGGCTGCCTTCCAAGGGAAAGGATATGCTTCTTTCAAGAGCATACATATCTGTATTGTATGTCACCAACCACAGTTTTGAAAATAAATGCTTGATTTTTACTATTTATGGGCAGGCGCTATCTATGGTTTAATTGAGAAAAATAGGCTCCTGGAGCAAACTGGTCCATCAGTCCTTTGGGAACCAGCCATCTGCTGATTTGTTCTCACATTCCTCTCCAGCCCTCCTCCTGTTGCATTATTGTTCCCAAACCTCCTTTTCCCTCTGATTTACAGGTAGGCTGGATTAAAGGAAGGCATCACAAGATGACAAGGTAGGAGGAGGGAAGAAGCCAGGTTTTTCTCTTGTCTCCCTGCCTTGAGGAATGTCCTGTGTAACTCTAGCTCTCATCCGACAGGCTTGCTCCTTGTGGTTCCTATTCCAACATGGCAGCCCCCCCTTGTTACTAGCTTCTGCCAGTTGGCCCTGGTTCTGGTTCCTGCATTTTAGCTAACACTACGTCCTCTCGTTATCCTTCCAAAAGCTTCCAGATGCTGTTGATCTCTGACTTAGCTTCCTCTGCTTAGCTTCAGAGCTCTTCCAACACATGAGTAACTAATCCCCTATATTAAATTCCCTCTACTTGAAATATCTAAAGTCATTCCTGGTTTGTTTTGTTTTGTTTTTCTCTCTCTCTGGGCCCGGATGGAAACATTTAGTGATCGGAGGAAAAAGGACAAAGTGAGGATGGGTAACATAGTGGAAGAATTACCTAGGTGAACAGAAGATAAACAGAATAAATTGAAAAATTATTTTCTAGTGTAAGAGGAGGAAAAGCATAACAAGCTCAGCTGGTCAGTTAAAATTTAATACCTCTAGTGGATTCATCCCGAACCTGCCTCTTGGGAACTCTGCAACTGTAAGGCAAATTATTCCGTCTTTCTCTGCTTTGGTTTCCTTATTCGTAAAATGGGGTTAAAAATAGTACCGTTGCCATAGGTGTATTGCGAACATTAAGGAAACTGCCAGCAATGCTAATTCATATCAAGTCATTAATAAATGCTATTTAGAATAGGACCTTTTACCTTTTTAGTGCCTTGGTGATACTTAGGATCTCCTTGGTTATTTTTGGTTTATTTAAGCTACAAATATATATGAAAGTTATCTTCTTAAGAATAATATCTTCTTAAATATAATAATACATGAATGGAAAATTACATGAAAGAATAAACAAATGTGTGCCTGAAACTGACATATTAAAGAGAGAATAAGGGCATGTATTACATACCTTCAGAGACACTCTTAGGAGTACACCTGATTCTTGAAGTTCACTCTTTATCCTCAGAATGAAGACAGGAGAGGAGATGATCTGTGCCCCATTTCTTCCTTGGTTATTTAGCTTTTCACTCCACTTTTCTCTCATTCTTCCATTTAGTTCCAAAAACACACTTTTTCTTTCTTTTCTTTCTTTCTCTTTTTTTAGAAAGGGAGAGGTGGGAGAAGGTAAAGGGTGAGAAAGAACTTTAAGCAGGTTCCATGACCAACGGAGCCTGACACGGGGCTCCATCTCACTGACCCTGAGATATGATCTGGGCGGAAATCAAGAGTCAGATGCTTAATTGACTTTGCCACGAAGGTGCCACACCCTCCCCACTTATTTTTTAAAGAGGGAGAGAGGGGCGGGGCCAAAACACACTTTCTAACCTCACTAACAATATTCGACTAGAGCTTTAGAAACCCAAAGTAACAAGGACATAAGAACAGAGGCCAACGTAAGAAAAATGCACTGTAAAGGACTATAGCCCAGAAGGTTCTTGGTTAGTCTTTTTTCTGGGATCATCTGTTCTCAGCTTTTCATATGTTGCTTTGTCTCCTATGCTTGACTTACCATTCTTTCTTCTTCTTGGCTCCTTTATTTCAAAAAGCCTGAAACAAAATTCTAGAGCACTTAACACTTCTGTGGCAGGTCCAGGAAGTGGTCATGGTCACCAGGACCTTACTTGAAAAAGTAAGCAAAGTATTTTTTTCCCCATTTTTAACTTTAAAATTGCATTATCAAATATTTTCCCTGTTCATTGTCCAACAGTTTCATATGTTCACATATAAGACCCTTCAAAACTGGGCCCCCCTGCTACTCTCTTCAAATGTCCTTATTATCATTTTCCCTTATATTCCATTTCACAGTTATGTTCCAGCAGGATGAACCCCCCATGGAGGCCACCAAATCACTCCCTCGTGTATTTTCTTATATGGTTCTCATCTTCTGGAACACTGTTTATTGCAGTATTTCCTTGGATATTTCCATCTCAACCCGGTCCTTTTGAGGACTTCCCTGACAACTTTTTACCCCAAAAGGAGGAGTTAGGTATTCCTCCTTTCTACTCACTGAGCATCTTATGGTGACCTCAATCACAACAGTTAGCACATTGCTTTTAAAGTCATAGTCCATAACCCTTTACATATTTAGAAACAAGGGCCAGTGTTCTTTCAGTCTCCTTCTCTGACTGACACACAGTTGGCACATAATAAATACTTTTGGCTGAAAACTAGGTCAAAATATGCAGTCAACACGATTTAGCCAATAGTTTCAATCTAAAACTTCCCCCCTCTAATTTAAATAATTTAAGTACTTATTTTTGTTGTCTTCCTTAAGTGACCTAGATCATTGTATCAGGAAAGGGTAATTGCAGCCTCTTGTGCTGGCTTTTTTAATGTTACATACATTACTTCCTTCCTCTAAAGACAATATAATACCTACACTTTATCTAATTCTATCTCTGGGAAAGAATAGTTATTGTTTGATTTTTTTGCCTTATGGCAATGAGTATTAAATCCGAGAGGGAAAGGAAAGGGCTCACCTCTTTCAGCCGGTGGGGCTCATTGGCAATTTTTAGCAAGGCTTCATTCGGAACTGCTGGGGATTTTTTGTTTTTGTTGCTTGTTTTTTAGTGAGAGAAGGTGCATGTGAGCACACAAGTTGGGGGAGGGCCAGAGAGAGGGAGGGAGAATTTAAACAGGCTCCATGCTCAATCTCATGACCCTGGGCTCAAGACCTGAAAGGAAACCAAGGGCCAGAGGCATAACCAACTGAGCCACCCAGGCACCCCCTAGGTTTGGTCTTTAACAATCTCCATGGAATAAAGTCATGAGCGCTCCGTGACTACTGGTGGATTCGGCTGCACCAGGCAAACTGCAACAGAAACGACCCAACAACCCTCCTAAACATGAACGTATTCGTGGCAGAAACTGGGAGATTTGTTGAAGCCTGCCGAGCAGGGAAAATTTGAATCAATCTACTCAAATTCTTCTCTGTGGTTCAAAAAGCTCTTTTCGTTTGAAAAGTGCCATGAAACATATTTTTTTTCAGAAATTCCTTCCATTTCTTAACTGTGCAGAGGAATGAGGTCCTCTGCATGTACCTTTAAAATGAACTGTTTCTTTCCTTGCAGATTTTCCTAGGGAAACAATACCCCAGCCTTTTCAGATACATATTTATCAGATCAAATGACTTCAAATTACCTGACTGCTCTTCACCATTAGATTTTGGTCCTTCGGCCAGTAGGTAATCATTTCTAATCATTACCTACTTGCTTGTAATCATCTATCTCCAAGACACCCCTTTATCATGGTTCCCTTCCCCACACAGCCTGACAGCAGAATTCAAGCGCCAAGCAGTTGTAAGATTTACCTGGCCTGTTAGCAGTTCGTCATCCTTTCAGGATTTTTTTCTCCCTCAAAGCACCTTCAGATGTTTTAAGTTACTCATTTGTATCCTTGGAGGGGAAACACCAACTGGATAAGCTGTGTATTTTCTTGACAGCTCATCAATATGGCTAAGATGCTTTGAACTCTCCAGAAAAGCATAATCCAATTTCTGGCCAGTAATTTATGCAACTGCCTAAGACAATGCGGCAAGAGAGGGCAGGACATCAGAGGGCATCAGTAGGAGAAAAAGCATCAAAGATTTTCAAAATAATAACTCTTGTGCCTTGAGCAACTAGGAAGTTTATGAACTTCATAAAACCCCTCAAGGTGTGTGGTATTAATCTCCTTTTTTGGTAAACAAGGATGCTGCCTTTTAGATGGGTTAGTAGGTTGTTCACAGTTGATGGGACTAAGGAGCGAAGAGACGGGTTCAAACCCAGGTCTGTTTGGCTCCAAGACATGCACTTTCTCCACTTTATCTTGTATCTTCCGGGTACAGTTTGTTTTCATTCTTCTGCTTGTCATTTTGTTCCCTATTCTCTGTCATGCAGGTGGTATGATTCAAATGACTCACTAGGGCATCAAAACCCTGTTCTGTCACCTCATTCCCATGCACCAAACTTACCTAAAAACTGGGCAACGCACCGGGTCAAGTGTCAGCAAACAGTTGAACTTCAACTGACACCATTTGTTTCCTTCGAACTTGCTGTTGCTGCAGACTCCCCATCTTTCCTACACACCTGCTGACTGCTCCCCCTGCCTCCCAACCCGATTGCGCTACTGGATCTTCAAGAATGCTGTTTTCTTCTAGTTCCAACTGAGATGTGACACCACAGTTACTGCTCATACCCTGCATCTTGGAGATCCTTAAAAATAGCTCGCCGTAGGCTTTATCTTAAACTTTAACAAAATGAATTCCCAGTTCAAGGAGGTATTTTATCCCGCAATGTTTTCTTCAACAGTGTAATGCTGTGTATCATACCTTTTTGTCTGGAAGTGACTTCTTTTTCCTCTGAATGCCTGGACCTTGTTGTTTTCATTCCTGTTTTCCCAAATAACATTGTCCCAAGATAGAAGTTCAACAAAATAACATTCAACACCTAGCACAAGTTCATAAACGACTAAAAAGTAAAGCGCAAACCACAGGCAGCTGATTTTTTTTTTTTTAGTTTTTTTTATTGTTACTTAAAATTTTTTTTTCCAGTGTTCCAAGATTCATTCCCCATTCCCCACACCCAGTGCTCCACGCTTTAGGTGTCCCCAGTACTCACCACCAGGCTCTCCCATCCTTCCATCCCCCTCCCTCCAAGTCCCTCAGTTTGTTTCTGTGTTCAAAGTCTCTGTTGTTTCATTTCTCTCCCCTGCATTACCCTAGTTCCCATTTACTTTCCTTCTCCCACTGTCCTCCAGGTTACCCCTCATGCACCGCAAGTAAGTGAAACTATGCGATACTTGACTTTCTCTTCTTGGCTTCTTTCACTCAGCATAATCTCTTCCAGTCCAGTCCATGTTGCTACAAAAGTTGGATATTCATCCTTTCTGATGGAGGCATAGTATGCCATTGTATATATGTACCACATCTTCTTTATCCATTCATCTGTTGATGGGCACCTTGGCTCTTTCCACAGTTTGGTGATTGTGGCCATTGCTGCGATGAACATTGGTGTGCATATGGCCCTTCTTTTCACTACATCTGTATCTTTGGGGTAAATGCCCAGTAGTGCAGTTTCAGGGTCATAGGGTAGCTCTATTTTTAATTTTTTAAGGAATCTCCACACTGTTTTCCAAAGCGGCTGCACCAGTTTACATTCCCACCAACAGTGTAAGAGGGTTCCCCTTTCTCCGCAGCCTCTCCAACACTTGTTGTTTCCTGTCTTGTTAATTTTGGCTATTCTGACTGGTGTAAGGTGGTATCTCAGTGTGGTTTTGATTTGAATTTCCCTGATAGCTAGTGACGCTGAACATTTTTTCATGTGTCTGTTAGCCGTTT
>PITA01010372.1:0-72298 GCA_004023965.1 Spilogale gracilis
ACAAGAGTCCAGGCCCAGACGGATTCCCTGGGGAATTCTACCAAACATTCAAGGAAGAAATAACACCTATTCTCCTGAAGCTCTTTCAAAAAATAGAAACGGAAGGAAAACTTCCAGACTCTTTCTATGAAGCCAGCATCACTCTAATCCCCAAACCAGACAAAGACCCCATCAAAAAGGAGAACTTCAGACCAATATCCCTGATGAATACGGATGCCAAGATTCTCAACAAGATCCTTGCTAACGGGATACAACAATACATTAAAAAGATTATCCACCATGACCAGGTGAGTTTTATCCCAGGGATGCAGGGGTGGTTTAACACTCGCAAAACAATCAACGTGATAGAACAAATCAATAAGAGAAGAGAGAAAAACCACATGGTACTCTCAATTGATGCAGAAAAGGCATTTGACAAAATACAACATCCGTTCCTTATCAAAACTCTTCAAAGTATAGGGATAAAGGGAACATTTCTCAACCTCATAAAATCTATCTACGAAAAACCCACAGCGAATATCATCCTCAATGGAGAAAACCTGACACCCTTTCCTCTGAGATCAGGAACAAGGCAAGGATGCCCACTCTCACCACTACTAAACAACAGTATTTTAAAAGATGAAGACAAAACAAAGAATTATCTTTTTATTTCATGTTTTGAAAACACTGAAAAGGTAGAAAGTAATATAAATTGGGTTTTACTTTATGTAAGTTTGCAGAAAGTATGTAAATGTTAATATGTCAAGTAACGTATTACCCTTGCTGAATGAATTTTTAGCACAGTAGAGGAACTAAAGGACTCTTATGGCAATTTCTTCCATAGAGCAAATAATCTAATTTATTCTGCTTGCAAATTAAAAGCTCATATAATGAATTCGCAAGGTGCCAACATTCATCATAATTTGACCCAAGGGAAAATAATTTTGCTGGCACACCTGATGAGCAATAGAAAAAGAATTCCTATACACAGATGTGTTTTATTCCTCTGGTTTTAAAGTATGAATCATTATTCCCTTAGGAGTAGAGGGCTGAAAGGAGGAGAAGACTACATCCATCTTGGCCAGCACAGAGTTCCACCAACCTTGTGAAATTACAGTTTGCATCTTCAAAGCTCAGCCCATTTATTTGCTAGGAAATCTCGGCAAGTGTCATAACAAGCAAAATCAGATTAATTCAATAGGCTGTTTTCATTTCTGGTGAAAGTTCACTGAGGGTTCCTTTTTATTTTTTTTAATTTTTCTTTTAAGATTTTATTTATTTGACAGAGAGGGAACACAAGCAGGAGGAGTGAGAGAGGGAGAAGCAGGCTTCCCACCGAGCAGGGAGCCCAATGTGGGACTCAATCCCGGGTCTCCAGGATCATGACCTGAGCCTAAGGCAGTCACTTAACCAACTGAGCCATCCAGGCGCCCTGAGGGTTACTTTTTAAAATGCCCTCACAGGGCACCTGGGTGGCTCAGTTGGTTAAACGACTGCCTTCGGCTCAGGTCATGATCCCAGAATCTTGGGATCGAGCCCCACATCAGGCTCCCCACATCGGGCTCCCTGCTGGGCAGGAAGCCTGCTTTTCCCTCTCTCACTCCCCCTGCTTATGTTCCCTCTCTCGCTGTGTTTCTGTCAAATAAATAAATAAAATCTTAAAAAAAAAAAAAAGAGCTGAGCTTAAGGCCTGAAAACTTCCTTAATAAATAAATAAATAAAATAAAATAAAATAAAATGCCCTCACACTATCTTTACTTAAAGTCAGTTGAACATAACTGGATCTGTAAGTTTTAATAGTGCAAGTCTGCAATTCGGTGGTCTCTAGAATGGATAAATTAAATTGATCTGTTCTATGGTCATCTCATTTTTCTCACTGGTATAACTAAATCAATCCACCATTAAGTGACTTACCAACTCTTTCCCTTCCCCGCAACCCAACATACACGCAGAAATACTTTAAGCAGGCGAACATTAACACACTACTATTATTACATTAAGTTACTGAGAGTCTAGGATGTCATGACACAGATAAGTGCAGTGTTAACCAAATTCTAGGATTATTCTGCCCCTTTTATTGTGTCTTTTACTGTTTTTGTGGCTATCTCAAAAATGTTTTAAATGAATCTTTTGCCAAAAAGAATATAAAGACCTTTATTCACATCACTTAATGAGAGTAGGAACCGTGAAATTAAGATTTTTTTTAATTGTGTCACCATAAAATACATCATTAGTTTTTGATGCAGTGTTGTACATTAACAATGAATCTTGGAACACTGCATTGAAATTAAGATTTTAAAACATGTCTCATTGCCATAAAACTCATGTTCTGAAAATATGAATATTAACTTTTAATTTGGGGAGCTGTTTTTAAAGATTAGACGAAAAGAGATTAACAAAACTATACTTGCCACTGATTTGTGATTATTAAAAACAAAAATGGTGAAATATCACCAATTTCATATGGTTCTATCTGATTAACACGAGACAGCTGAAAAACTAATTTTCACATCAAATGAAATAACACAGCCCTATGTGTTCCAAAAAAAAGCCCTATGTGTTCGCAAGAGAGGATGACCTCAGCTGTTTTGAAATGTGCTTGAAATATCAACAACACATATGCAAAACTAGGGCTTATGGTGCTGGCTTTCCATGCTTCAGGATGCTACCAGTGAGGCTGGTACTCAAAGTTGGATAGTGAATGAGTTTTCACACTGCATATTAAAACTGATATTGGACTGACATTCACAGACAACTTTCGGGTGACAAGAGGCAGGGACGTTGTCCAAAATAACTATCTCCCTAATACAAAACTGTCATGTTGGTCAGTAATTTTAAAACCCTGTGCCCAAGTGCTTTGTATGTTTACATAGCTTTTTTTTTTTTTTTTAAGATTTTATTTATTTGATAGAGAGAAACACAGCTAGAAAGGGAACACAAGCAGGGAAGTGAGAGAGGGAGAAGCAGGCTTCCCGCTGAGCAAGGAGCGGGATGCCAGGCTCCATCCTGGACTCCAGGATCATGACCTGAGCCAAAGGCAGTCCCTTAACCGACTGATCCTGGGACTCCAGATCATGACCTGAGCCGAAGGCAGTCGCCTAACCAACTGAGCCACCCAGGTGCCCCTTAGCTTTTCTCCCTTCCACAGAAGGTGCTGAAAGGCAATGAAACTTCAAGAGTGACAGCACTGGCGGTAATTAGCTGCAGAGTAGTACTGGCTCTGTTGTGAAGTCAGAAGCAGACTTGATTTCTGTGCTATAGAACACAAACATCCACGATCATTATATGACTTTTTAAAAATCTAGCCACAGTAAATATAACATATCAAGGTCACAAAACTACTCTGAAAACATGTTTTTAAAACTGAAACATAATGGATAAAGAGGCTCTTATTTTCTAATGGGGGCAAGGAGTTCCCATGTTTTTTTGGAAGATAAAACAGAGACCCCAGAAACAAGGCATTTTCCAAAGAACCACAGATACTCGTTCAGAATCCTGTACTTCTTTATCTTAAAATACTGAACTCAGACACTATACACAATCGAATTTCTTCTCATTTTTTATTTTATTTTTTAAAAAAGACAGATTTAGGATATTGTAAGAAATTACTAAGTCACATTTTTTAAAATCTGTCGAGTGCTACAGTAATGGAATAAACAAATAAGATTTTTTAAAGTTCAATGTTTATAGACATATTTATAAAAAAATGACTGAATTAGAAGATGTTAAACAATGATACACACCAGGAAGGGATTTAGGCAAGGAAAGGCACATCATTTCACCACAAGAAATAAAGACCATAGTTGGAAGTTAATGACCAGCCAAAGCTTTAGGTCTTGTGGTAGTTTTCCTAGCTCCGGAGGGTCATTATGGTGGAACCTTCTTCATGGTACTGAGCTGGAATAAATAGCAGTTGGAAAATATTACTCCATGACCCCAACGTAGTGTTAGAAAAAAAAGCACTCTTAGTAATAAGCCTGATGTGTGAAGAGGCAAGGAGCAAAAATCCAAAATGGTTTGGTTGTACTGAAAATCCTACTGACATTAAGGAGCTAAAAAAAAAATAATAATACAAAAAATAATAATAATAATAAAAAATAAAACAAATTAAAAAAGGTAAAGCAATATAAGGGTAAGCCCCTTGCCTGGCTGAACTGGAATTCTTGACAGTTAAAAACTTCAAGTAAACACTGGATTTTTCACTTCCTTTCTTATAGACAGACACAGTTTGGTTAAACAGCTGCCATACTTCACCTTGAAAAAAAGCTATATGCCAATATTTGGGGGAAAGGATCTTAGATAATCTCATTTTATATAGCTTAAGTCTTTGAAAAAAGCACGAAGGCTCTGGCTGACTGGCTATCTACAATAGCAAAATGACCATAAGTTCTAACAATAATGAGAGGTTTCTCGGAAACAATAAAGAGTTTCTAGTTTAACAGATAGTTATTTACTGAAAAGTCTAACAGACTTCCATCGATGCATTTGGGTCAATTTCCCACTATCAGTTTTCTTTCACAAATTTGTGCCAAGTGTCTACCCATTTCTTACTGTCTGGAGTCTGAACCTAAATTAGTTTGTTTAAAAGATGGACTCATTCAGAATAATCCATATAAATTTTAGTGGTATTAAAAAACAACTGTCTGTGTGAATAAATAGAATGGATTTTCAGGATAAAATGGTATATCCACAAAGAAAAAAATTAAAAACAATGGGGGGAGGGGGACAAGGAGAAATACTAATATTGAAAAATAATAAAAATGGCAATTGCAAAGCAGACAGCTTCCCACTCATGCCACACGATATGCCTTCATTAAGGTGTACTCCTTCCGGTTGGTATGAGCAGCCCAGATGAAGAGAGCAGAAGCCATGAACTGTAAGGGAGCTGAGACGCATGCCAGGCAGAAGGACCATCCAAATTCACCGGACACATTCTCAGGCAGCTCTAGCTTTTGGTGGAGTAGCTCAATTCCAGCAACATAACAACTCACTGAGCCCAGCGTACACAGACCTTGAAGGAAAACAAAATATAACTAGGTAAGAACACAGTAAGAGCTTTTCAGACAACATGTCAGGGCAACAATGTGTGTAAGAATTATGACTCTGTCTCTGTGGAAACAGGAAGAAGATAAAAGGTATGTATAATGATAAGACTCACCTGCAAGGAGATGGAGAATGCCCGTAGCAATGGTGGGATACAAACTCCGGCAAATGCAAGCACAAAGTCCAATCACGGCCCCAAAGCACATCAAACCTAGACTAACAAAAGGTAAAAGGAACTGGCAACGCCAAAGATCTGATTTTGAAAAAGAGAAAAAAAAGATACATTACCATGATTTCAGACAGTTTTTTCACAAGGCAATTTCTTTCACGTACTAATTAGCTCTTTTCTCAAAAAGTGAGAAAGGAAGGGCCCCTGGATGGTGCAGTTGGTTGAGCATCCCACTCTTGGTTTCTGTTCAGGTGGTGATCTCAAGATCCTGAGAAAGAGCCCAGTGCTGGGCCCAAAGCTCAACGAGGAGTCTGCCTAAGACTCTTTCTCCCTCTGCCCCTCCCCCGACTCATGCTCTCTCTCTCCCTCTCTCTCTCTAAAATAAATTTTAAAATCTTTTTTTAAAAAGTGAGAAAGGAATAGTTTAATATTGGGGTTTCTTTTCTAAAGCACTTTGTTCAAAAAGATATTACCTGATAAAAGCAAAAGGACACTAACAGTTAACAATTACTGAGGGCTCACTGTGTGTCATGCACTGTTCTACACATGCTCTATGTATTAATCCTCCCAAAATCCCTATGAAGGACATACTATTATCACATTTTATAAGTGAGGGAACTGAGACAAGATGTATAAATAACTTGTACAAGGTAACACAGTACGTGGTAGAGTCAGCATTTGAAGTAAAACCTTCTGGCTGCACATACAAATGAATCCATGTCCTTATAGGATTTCAAGGTAAGAATAAGAAGTAAATGAATGGTGATTAAAAGAAAATTTGAAAGAATATACATAAAGCACAAGCAGAGGATATCAGCACTCAATAAATGGTAGTTGTAACTATCATAAATTATGACCATGGTCATTCCTCTGCTTGTGCTTTATGTATATTCTTTCAAATTTTCTTTTAATCACCATTCATTTACTTCTTATTCTTACCTTGAAATCCTATAAGTGCTTCCCCTCATGACATGGTCATTCCACGTGCAAGCTCCAGTGCATCTCTGCAGCCTGAATATCAGGTCCAAATATGAAGACAGTATTTCCTAGGTAATCTGACTGCCAAAGAATGGACTGCTCCTAATAAATACTTTCATTCATTTTTGATATCTATACTTCTGTTACTATGGCCTAAGACTGGATTAACATTTTTGGTAGCCCTGACCCTTGACTCATATAGAGCTTGTAATCAACTTTTTTCACATATCCTTATCTAAGCTCAAGTAACTGAAATGCTGATCTCAAATACAGGAATTTATTATTTATCCCTATCAAATTTACTCTTTAAAAAGACCCATTAATAACATCTTTTGGAGAGGTCTAAATTCTGTCATCTAATGTATTCATACTTCCAATCTGGTAAGTATGCATCTAACTTTTAAAATATGTTATCAATAGAACAGAGTTACTGGGATACCACTAGAGATCTTATTCCAAGTTGATGCAATGTACTGACTCATCTTGTTCCAATTACAGAGATCAATGAATGGCAAATTAATTTCCTTCTTCCCCCAACTGTACTGCTGAGATCAATGTACTCACAGGTCCGAAGTAGATCAATCCCACTATTGTGGTTTCCAGGATCAACAAATTTCTCCATGAACTGCTCATTTAGCGTGAAACTCATGCATTTTGTGACATCAAATGACTCTGTAACGCAAATAACAATAACTGCTTGTTGTCTTAATTATAAACATTTAACAAAAATCCTTTCAGTAATTCCTCTCTGAAATAAAAAGTGATATAGAAAGATGTTCCCAGAGGACAGCAACCTCTTTGGCCTTGAGTGACACACAGGATTCACTGATGCCAAATGAAAGCCAGTGACTCTCAGCAGTAGGCTTAAGACACGGGCACAAGAAAGGGAAAAAAAAAAAAAGAAAAGAAAAGAGCAGTAAAATAAATGAGAATAGATATGCAAGAAGACTAGGAAGAAGACAAAGACTTACATAAACAGGAACTTTGATTTTCTCTGCCAAATCTACTCCCCCAGCCATCTTTCCATCTCAGGTAATGACAATTCCATCCTTCTAGTTCCTCAGACCAGAAACTTTAGTCATTGTTGCCCACATGCATCCCACCACGAAATTCTAGTGAGTCTACCTTCAAAACCTATCTAGAATCCAGCCACTGCTTGTGCTACTACCAATGGTCCAAGTCACGGTCATCTGTCACAAGAATTAGTGCAACAGCCTCTTGGCTTCCACCTTTGTCTGCTCCCTGTTTTCAATACCTCTGTCGAGGTGGCCAGATCATTTCTCCTGCTCAGAGTTCCTCAATGCTCCTCAATACTTTCACTCAGAGTAAAAACCCGAAGCCCTCATCATGCACCTACAGAATCCTGCAAAGTTTACCCTACAACTCTCCCTCTCTTCCCCTCCATTCCAGCCCAGTGGCTTCCTTGCTCGTCCTTGACTATTTCAGACATGTTCCCACCATGAAGCCCTTGCAGTTGTTGTTCCTTCCAACTTAAAAGATTCCCCTGCAGTTTTCCACATAGCCAACTCCTTCATCTACATCAAGCCTTTACTCAAGTGACATCTTGTTGAAGCCTATCCTGCCTATACTACTGAACATCGTAACTTATGCCCATCAATATCCCCTTTCCTACATATTCCAAATCCCTTTATTTTGTTACATTTTCTCATAGCATATACCATTTTCTAACATAATGTAATTAACTACTGTTTATACCATTATACTTATTTATTCCGTTTACTGTCTGCCCCCTTTCTTAGAATGTTAGCTCCCCAGGACTCAAGATATTTATATTTTTCCCTGATGAACTATATGGAATATGGAGGTATGTAATAAATATTCACTGAATGCATGACAAATTATTGGTAAGGTTTAAACATCAAGTGCTCCTACGCTCTCATAAGTAGAACACTTTACAATTAATTCCAACCAATCCCCTAGCCTCACCCCCCACCTACTTTCTTTTTTCCATTATAATTATCACAATTGTAATTTTGATGTACAGTAACTGTTGTGCTGTGATCTGAATACAGTGCTTCCCACTAAGTGGTCAAGAAAAGTAGTCATAAATAGAATCAAACTGTAAGGTGTTCCTTAGAGCTCTAAAGCTTCCTTTTTAATAACTGGAAATTAATTTTTTTAATGTTAAGAATGCTTGCAAAATAAATCAGACAATTTCTTATATTTTTTTATTTCTGTAATGCATATTTTTAACCTACAAACTCTTATCAAGATTGTTACAAAACATGCATAATTGGTCAAATTATATCCTGTAAGATTTACAGGGCAAATGATAACCACCAAAACATATCTAACACAGAAAAAGACTGTCAATTCATGTGTGTTGATTTGATTTGGATACTAACTCTTTTACCAGTTACCAAATATTTAAAGTCTTCCAATGTGCTTTTCCAATTATTTCCTCATGACATATGTGAGATTAATAAAAAAGAATTCTACTGAGTAGGTACAAAGATTTAAAATGGGCTTCCCAAGATAAGGACAGTTACTTATCCAACCAGTATTGATGAGTATCATGGTAATTCATAGAAGTTGGGCAGAGAAAGTGGTAGAGAGAGAAGAGACACGTAGATTTATTTCTTGAAGAGAAAAAAACCACAAACCTGCTTATGCATAACTGGATTATTATAACATCACTTTGTTTATTACTGAGTAGGTAAAATAAACAGAAGTGAAAATAAGAGAAATACCTGTCCTTTCTGGTGGGCTATACCAGTATGTGTTTTGAGGTATGGTGATACACCGTCTCCACAATCCCACTGTGCCATTAAATCGGAAAAGTGCATCATTATAAGTCTTTTCATCTGCTTCATCACTAGTAAAGTCGGTCCAGAGGCTTTTGTTCAAATCACTGGAATTTTCTTGAACTGGACTTCGATATTCATACCAGAAGTCTGTGCCAATTGAGGCTGCCATGTAGATGGTGGAAATGAGGCTAAGCACACACGCAATTACAAATGCTGTAGCAAAACGGTTATCCATTCTGGCATTCAGACTGCTCTGTTTAAAAGTTGGAGAAAGAAGAAAGTTAGACTTCAAGGACATATAGGGATTATTTTGAAAGGAATTATCTCAAAATCACCCTTAATCCTATCCCCGCCCCCACCCCGACCCTTAAAGTAATGTATAATCATTAAAGAATAAAAATAAATAAAGGCAAGCATGTTCTTAATTAAGTTCAAAATAAAACTCATTATCATGAAAGTACTTATGGAATGCTCACATACCCAGGATGCTACGGAGACAGAGGTCTTGTTCTCTAGTCTATCACCTGCACACTAAAACAGACAACACTGAAATGGACATACACATTACAGATACAAACAATAGACATGCTCAGAGTCAGCAATGTCCCATACATAAATTTTTAATTACAGACTGAATTTTTATTCAAGCTGCAGAGCATTAAGTGTTCTGGGTTTGAGTGTGAAAAGGGCGTAGTTTGAAAAGCAAGCAGAGAAAATTGGCTCCCCCCAGATTCCACTGAGGAGGAAAACCTTCTAAAAACAAGGTTAAGAGTCAGGAGCCATTTGGAAGGCAGAGTTGAGATGTTTGTTAACCCAGACAGAAAGGCTGTCTGGATGCGCAGAAGTGCAACAAGAACAGTAACATATAATAATACTAGATAGCAATCTGCCCCGAGGATCTACTGAAACTAAGGAAAACTCCCCTACGCTGCCAAATGCTCCACTATGTACTCTCCCCATTCCTTACACTTTCGAATCTTCTTATCTGCAAACTAAATGATTTCTCCTCAGTCAGAAAGAAAATTGAATTAGGCAAAACATGAACACTCCCAAAGCGTGAAAAGGGCTCAACGACAGTAGTAAATGGCCGCAATAAAATGACTCAAGGCGGATCAAGCTGAGTCAAATACTGCAAGTATGCACCGTGACCGCACCAAACACCTTACAAAGGCGCAGGAAAACAGGCTCGCAAACTGGGCTTGCTGAGTTTGGAAGACAGGAAGTGTGACACAGAAGAGATCAGGGCAATTACAGTGATTAACAATAACTCCAGAAGTTGGTTTTGTGCTATTATTTTTTCTCTAATCTTCTTTCAACCTGGTACTCTCAAATGACCTTAAAAGGTCCCGGCACCGTGAGCGGCTGTTTGCCAGGCCGGACACCTGGCGCTGTCACCACGAAGGGCGCACTAACGAATCAGGGGAGGTCGGGGCACGCTGGGGCCGGGACGCGGCAGTGCTGCGCAGCGCCAGGCCAGCGGCCCCAGGTACCCAGCCAGGCCCCTCCCCAGACCACTCGGCCGAAGCAAAAACCCCGCCATGGCGCGGCGGCTCGGAACCCGCCGGGCCCGACCCGCCCCCCCTCCGGGAGGGGCCCCTCTTCTAACTGCTGGAAACGTCCAACGGCTGCGCGACCCTCGCCCAGCGACGTCGACCCCGCTCACTCACCGCCCATCCTCCTGCTCCGCCAGCTTCACCCTCAAGCTCAGACCACAGCACCCTACTCTCCCCGCGCCTTCTCTGACGCACTTCCCTGCAGATCCCGCCCCCTCCATAACTCCCGCGCCTCCGCCTCCGCCTCCACCCGAGGCCCGGCCTAGGCCCCGGGCCGAGGGGGCTTGTGGGACTTGTAGGAGAGACAGAAGGAAAGCTGCGGGAGGCGGCCGGCCGCATTTCAGGCGCCGCGCGCGGTGCATTGTGGGGGGTGTAGTTCAGCTCCGGAGGGAAAGAAGGAGCTGCGCCAAAGGGCCATCTGGGCTGATGGAATCATTTCTTTTATGAAGGAAGGAACAAAGGTCCGCATAGTAAGACTACCTGTTTCTGGTCACGGCTAGTCATTGGTTGTGACTTATATAACAGGTTTTCCAGTCCTGTGCTTTCCCAGTCATACACCCTACCTCTAAATATGTCAACAGCAAAAAGATTATATACTTTTGAAATTATCAACCTATGTATTTTCTCTCACACAACCACGCTTCCCCTGAAGCAGATAGTTTTTCTGGTTTTATTGCTTAAGTTTAGACCAAGAAGGATGTGACCTGACGGTATCCGTGTAGAATGTAATGACAGTGTTTGGATTTCATATAATTTGTTAGTGGCGGCTTTTCCTTTATGGCAACTGGTACTAATTTTTATTTATTGTGCTTAAAGTTTTCATTTTAAAATCAATTCCAGTTAATTAAAGTATTAAGTTATAACACTGATGCTACAAGATATGTCAAAAACGTGAATTTAAAAAATTGTTTATATAGTGTGAAAAAGACAATTTGGGGGAACATGCGCTTAAGCAAATAAGGTCACCAACAACCTCAGAATTTGTAGATGGCCATGTGTTTACAGCAGTAACAGAATGACTCTAGGCTTTCAAGTATTGCACATAAATTCATTGAGAGAAAGCAGAGACGGCTTTGCCCACACAAGGACCCATGAACATAGCCTAGGGCCAGTAAATGATGGATTTCTCAACAGACACCTACAGAGATAGCTAACTGAAGGATCAGAAAAGCTCTGAAACTCTATGCCATCCCCAAATGCCCTGGAATTTAGTTCAAAGTTGATATTACATTTCTACCACCCTGACAGGTTGAAGGCATGGTATGTTTCTCTGTACTATTTCTTCCACCTGAGTTGGCAAATGGATATTCATATCCAGTACATAAATAAAATAAGGTAATATCCTAATATAATATTCAAATATGACTGGATTTTCATGTAGAATACCTGATGAAAGGAGAACTTTGTCAGGCACCAACTAGAGAAATTGGTAGAAATATACAGGCAAATTGTGAATGTGCAATTTGACTCCTAAATCTGTTTATGCACCAGGAAATATCTTTATCCATTGGCCTCCTTTAGAAATTCCCTACCTCCAGAACTACCTCTGTGATGTAGTCACATGGTAAATAAACCCAGGTAAAAGGGAAGTCTGAAAGAGGAAGAGGAAAACAACACTTTAATTCATAGTCAAGGAAGCTGAGGCCAGGGTGAATAACTGACTTATCAAACTTGAATAATGAGGTGCACCAACTAGTTTTGTAACATTGGACAACTTAGATAACCTCTTAAATCTCATTTTTCCTTTTCTCCAAAATATGAATGCTGATAATATTCCCTATCCCAAGTGACCCTAGTGAGGATTAAATGAAAAAATGCATATAAAATGCCCAACTCAGGGCCTGGGGCCTATATTAAACAATGATTAAATTTTAATATTTGCAAATATCTGTTGAATATCTATAATGTTTGGTTAGGGTCAGTATAAACAGCATCTAAAAGCTTCTGATTCCCCTAGAAGCTGGAAATAAGCCATTTATAGAGGTAGGTGTCCTGCTTTCTTCAGCAGGTTTTTGAACCTCTGGACTTAACTGCAGTTGACCAGGAAAGACTTAGCCATGATCAGATTCCCACGCTGGGCTCAGAGATATATAAATTTTCTTGATTCAGGAGGTCGGTGTTTCTGGGGAAACCTGTAAAGGAGGATGTCGCTTGCATCCATCAGGTCTGCAGAATACTTAGAAAACACACAAGTCACATTTCACGTACAATTTAGCATGGGCCTGGTAGTGTCTGTGTGTTTGAGGTTGTGACACTTGCCCTCTCCCCACAGAGGACTTGAAATGCCTCATGACACCAGTACCACTTCTCATTTATCTCTGCATTTTGCGTGTTTTCTGTTTTGGTGGTTGCTTGTTGTGTGGGCAAAATAAATCCTTAAAAATTAAGGAGTTAAATTTCTGCTTCCATTCCTTACTCTGCTCTTCAGGAAATAATAGCTGGCCTAACATATTTTCCACAAGTGCTATGGATGATAGTGCAACCAAGTACAGATTATGAAATTTAGATTTAAAAATAAACTTGAATTAGATCTCTGGCTTAATTTGTTAATGATAGTTCTAAGTTTCATCAGGAAGGTGTTATGATTATAGTACATTTTAAATAAATCCAGTAACTGCAAATCTAGATATTCAGGTATTATAATTTGTTTATATTATGTGTTTATGTGATGACTCCTTGTGTAAGAATTCCCCTCAATACCAAATTCCCTAATATTCTTAAATATTATTTTTAATCACACAATTTTTAGAAACTGAAAATTATCTTAAGAAAGATATATCTGCATTGTTTTTTTTCTATAATTTTGTCCTGTTTTTCCTTATAAACTTTGCAATGCAAAAAGGAGAAAAACAGAAATATATGCAAGCTGTAGATTCCTCAGAAAAATGTATCAGTCTTTGAATTTCCTTGTACCAATTCACTGTAGTACAATGGTGATATTAATCAAGGACAAAGCAGATATAAAAGTGCAGCTAAAATGGCTTTCCTTTTAGTAATTCCTGTCAATTGCTACACAGGGTAGCGAACTATAGTTGTTTAGATGTCCATGCTTCTGAAGGGCAGTAAATGGAGCAAATGTAGGTGAGAAGTTTAAATCCTCTTCTATTTTAATATCATGAATGTTCATCTTTAGTAAGTGATCCTTTCTGAGTCCCAGTGTCCTCATTCATTAAATGGATATACTGGATGATGACTAATATCACTTAAAGCTCTAAAATTTTATGATTCATAATTCTGTTGGAAGAAGAATGACGTAACTCCAAAATGTGGTTGTCATAGAGCCACATGTTTAAGTTTCATTAGGAGATCCATGTATTCTACACTTCCATCCTAGCCAGTGTACAAGAAGACAGAGATAGTGGGAAATGCAGATGGATAAAGGAAATGGGGAAGGTTCTATACTCCTGATAAGAAAAGATACAGCAACACAGGCCTTTGCTGTTTCAATGTTAAATACTAATCATGGAAAACAGAAGCTGTCTAAGAAGTTTGTGAAAGGTTCCTGTTCATTGGAAATAACTCAAAATTCAAAGATAATTCAGTCCAGATCAAAAAATATTAATTGGCTATCTATTGTATGCCAGACATTGTGCTGGATACAGGGGCACCAATATAAATAAACACAATTTTTGTGATGCACAACCTAAATCCAGATTAAATCAACTGTTATGAAGAAGCCTAAAATGTATGTGCCTAAAATAGGAACATCACTTTTGTTTATGTCAATATGGGGTACCAAAGGAAATAATCTAATAATTGAAGTGGGGGAGGACCCTGATAACAGCAAATACGTGCCATTTAGTCTGGCATGATATATTACTTTATATTATACCACACTTGCCAAGTAACTATCCAAATGAAAAGATCAGACTCTTAGAATATAAACAGATCTTTTAAACTGCCCTGTTTAAGTGGCTATACACTTTATGATACTCAGGTAAGAAATGGACAAGAGAATGTTTCAAACAAATAAATATATAATCACTCTGACCAATAAGGTCAATGAAAAACAAATACTCTGCTTCATAATCTTTGTCATCACTTAATCAGGAACATATCAGTAGAACATAAGCATAGAGATTTCTTTTTGCTGTGCTCTTTGCTATATAATCTGATTAATCCCTGCCTAATGTGGGAGGAAAAGCAGAAGTAACATGCAGTAATGCCAGTTACTGTTGGTTGTGCTCACACAAAACCTTTAGCTGACCTGTTAAGCACAGTCTTCAAGTCACAGCTAAGACTGTGTGACAGGTAATATGTTCACTTGAGCAGGTATTTCAGTAAACAACACCTTACTCTTTCCCTGTCTTCAACATTTGACCCAATTCTGCATGTATCTGAGGAATTGAGATGCAAAATAGGGAGGGCCCAGAAGTCTAAGTTAATTCTGAAAATTTTGTGAGATCCAGGCTAGAAAATTGCTAAGAAGTTTATTTTTTTTACTTAAATTCAATTAGCCACCATATAGTACATCATTCGTTTCACATCATTCATAGAGTTCAATAATTCATCAATCGCTTTTAAACCCAATGTTCATCCCATCACGTAACCTTCTTAATACCCATCACCCAATTTCCCCATCCTCCCCACCAGAAGTTCAAGTTTAGAGGTGATTTGAAGAAAAGTCAAAATAATAATGAAGCATAACGTATAAAGTTGGTGAAGATATATAAATTAGAACAGTGATTCTAAACTTTAGTGTGTGTAAGAATCGCCTTGGAGGCTTTTTAAATATGTCTTGGAGTCCGCTCCAAATAATTCTGACTCAGTAGATCCGAGACAGGGTTCAGAAAGCTACGATTTGGAAGTCACCCCAGCTGATTCTAATGGGAAAATGTAGCCTGGTATCCACTGGTTCAAAACAATGGTTTTAAGAGTCCAGAAAAGACTTCAGTTGGGCAATTCCTATGCTAGAGATAATGAAAAGATAATGGATGGTCTCTCCAAGTTGCTCAAGATCAGCTCAAGGGGCAGTCACCAAAACAATTAACCATGTGAAATGAGGTAATAAATTCACAGACCTGTACTCCTGAAACAAACATTATATGTTAATATAAAGCCTGGCAGGGACAAAAAAAAGAAAGAAAGAAAGAAAAGAAAAAGAAAGAAAGAAAAAAACATACAGTTTTTCAATCATTTTATTGTCTGCCTGAAACTAATGTAATATTAATTATAAACTGTACTCAAATAAAAATAAAGAGGGTATTTAAAAAATGAAATGAGGTAATAAGAACTTAATAAGCAGTATTATAAAAGTTCTCAGAGAACACAAAGGTGGACATAATCATCCCTGTCAGAGATGGAAAGCATAACATATAAAGTTAAATATAAAGTATATCTATGTACATGTATATAAAATAAAGGAAAGGTGAGCATTGTTTTCTGGAAAAACAATCCTTAAAAATGGGCATGGGGGCTGTCATTTAGTTACTCCTTTTTTTGTCATCACCTTGTTATTACTGTGTTATTACTGCCTTTTCATAGGCTTGTGATATCTGGTGTTGTTCCTGAGTTTTGGTCTTGTCCACTTGGTTATTTATTGTTAGTACCCTCATGTTTATTTCAAAAAGCATTCAAAGTTCTAAAAATGAGCATTACACTAAGCTTATTTGGAATGATGACTTCCCCTACTTTATGTTAGTTGGTTTTTTATTGTGGGTTCTGTCTTATAATAGCTTTGCACTCTGAAGCTTTGCATTCTGAGTTATTAAAAGCCCAGCACTATGCTATTTGTTCCCTTTTTGCCTCAAAACACTTAATTTGTTTTCTGATTTGAGTCCCAGGATAGTTTTGATACACGGTAGATAGCCTCACATTGCGATATTCTACCATTAACTATCATATTCTAAAGTAACTGTATTACAATAAAGCAGAACATTTGATCTAAAACTGCTTCAAAGTTTAGTGAAGAAGTCAGGTTTATTTGAGATAGTTGGCACCAAGCCAACAACTTTTGAAAGCTGAAAGAGAATTTAAGGCCAGCAGAATAAATATAGACCAGACATTTTCCTCTAGAGTATGAGCATGAACTTTTTTCCATTTTATAACACATTTATGTGGAATTCTTGAGACACAAGAAAAATAGATATAGATATAGAGAGACATATATAGATATGCTGTTTCAATATTCTTTGTTTATCCCATCAATCCTTGTCAAGCAGATATTGTCCTACTTCAAACCATTTGACAAAATGAATTCTTCTATTAAATATCTAAGGCTTACTCAGTGGGAAAGATTTCTATCCCAGAAATGTCAAAACATTAATTAGTTTCTCTCATCTGCAGCCTATACTTAGGGAAGGATATGCCCACCTGAACAACACAGAGCTACCAGGGACACAAAGGAGGCAGAGCCAAGTCATAAATCAAATTTCAAGTGACTTTCTGGGGCTGCCCCAGATCTGGGGAGCCTTCATCCTTCCCTGCCCTACACACACACACACACACACACACACACACACACACACACACCTGAGATCATTAGAACACTTCAGGAAAAAGAACAAAATCACTCTTTTCAATATGGAGAAATAAAAATTCAGTAGGAAGGACTTCACATGCTTATCAATGATGTTATCCACTGGCATACATTTTTCTATGCAAAAGTAATATTAACCAGAAACTGGAACTTTGGTGATGAAATGAGGTGAAGAGAAAGAGAAGGAAAGAGCTTTTAGCTACGTTGGCCAGTAAAAAATGGAAATAAATGGAGTCGGTTTCAGAATTTATATTTCACTGTAGTTTTCCATATAGAAAAAGGAATGGGTGAGAGAGAAGTGGGTTAGGGTCCTTCTGATATTAACCTGTTTCTCAAGTCTTTTGAAGGAACCCCAAATCTTTCTTGTATCATGCCTATCCCAGCAACTCCTTTATAATGTCATTTACTAGAGGTCTGTCTCTTGCTAAGTCAATAATCCCCAAAGTGAAGCTCACTGATGTATGGAGGTACTTTAAAAAATTCATAGTTCAAGAGCTAAAAATCACTGCTACGTGTTGTGAAGAAGAGAAAACCAGAGAGGACCTAGGGTCTGCTGAAGGATAGTTATTTGAAGATTAGTAGGGGGCAAGTCTCCTAATCAAGGATTTTGACTCTGATAAAAGGGAACTTCATTGGTTGAATTACAATTACAGATAAGAGTGTAAAAACAGCAATTTTTAAACCTGTGCCTATAAGCTAGATAACTAACAAAAATGACTACAGTTGAACCCCGAGGAATACGTACTTGATAATTATACTGGATCATGAAACTAAGAGTCTTCCTAATTAATTCAAATAAACTAGCATTTCCAAAGCACCTACCGTGTGCAAGATACTGTGTTAATGACAGTGGAAAATTTTTATACATAATAATAACAACAGCACAGGACATGCTCCCGGTTTCTGGAGGATTTTTTAAAACTTACTGAATGAAACAGGATTAATTATGCATGAACTGAAAGAGCCAAATAAGTGAAAAGAATCTCATACCATCATTAGAATCATTATGTTTGCTGCAGATTTGGATGGGTATGATTTGGGGAATTATTAACTCACTCTTTCTGCAGTGAAAGACTATTTTTCTCACTTCGATGTAAATATAAGGAGTATCTTTGTCATCATCACCTTAAAAATCTAAAGGAAAGTAATATCTTGTATATGTAACAGAAATTTATATTGTCAGTGTCAGAAAAGCAAAGGACACCTTTAAAGTAGGTAAGGGAAAAAATTAATGTGTTTTTTTAATTTCTGGATTTAAAGAAGCAAACAATGTCTTCAAGATAGAAGTCAAAAAGCACCCCAGTCTCCAGGGCAAATGCAAATAAAAAAAACCACAACCTCAACCACTCAAACACCAATCAGGGTGGTGTTCCTTGTAGGCCCTGAGGGTTGGTAGAAATTGCATTTTTTTCATCTCTGTTTTATGTTGTCCCAAGATCTTTTAAGGGGTGGGTGGTGCGGGTGGTGGGGAAGAGGCAGCCACTATATAAAAGAAGCCACCTGTGATTTTGAAAGTTTATACAAAAACTTCTTAGATAAAGAAATACCAGATTCCGCAGCTGACCTTAAGCGATGGACCCAGAAGCAACCTCAAGTTATTTGGATTATTTCTACGCCACCAGCAAAAATCCTGATCGTGTGGACACCCGTTCCCATGTTCCTTATACATCGGTCTTCCTTCCGGTCTTTTACACAACTGTGTTCCTGACAGGAGTGCTGGGGAACCTCATCCTCATGAGAGCCTTGCATTTCAAACGGGGCAATCGAAGACTGATTGACATCTTCATCATCAACCTGGCCGTGTCTGACTTCATTTTTCTTGTCACGTTGCCTCTCTGGGTGGATAAAGAAGCATCTTTAGGATTGTGGAGGACAGGCTCCTTCCTGTGCAAAGGCAGCTCCTATATGATCTCAGTCAACATGCACTGCAGTGTCTTCTTGCTCACCTGCATGAGTGTTGACCGCTACCTGGCCATCGTGTGTCCAGCCATATCCAGGAAATTCAGGAGGAAAGACTGTGCATATAGAGTCTGTGCCAGCATCTGGTTTATCTCCTGTCTTTTGGGTTTGCCTACTCTTCTGTCAAGGGAACTCACCTTGATTGATGATAAGCCATACTGTGCAGAGAAGAGGGCTACGTCAATGAAACTGACTTGGGCTCTGGTGGCCTTAATTTTTACTTTCTTTGTCCCTTTGGTGAGCATTGTGACCTGCTACTGTTGCATTACAAGGAAGCTGTGTGCACATTACCAACAGTCTGGAAAACATAACAGAAAGCTGAGGAAATCCATAAAAATCATTTTTATTGTTGTGGCGGCCTTTGTCTTCTCCTGGCTGCCCTTCAATACTTTCAAGCTCCTGGCCATTGTCTCTGGGCTGCAGCAAGAAGTTTACTTTTCATCAGCTTTTCTCCAGCTGGGCATGGAGGTGAGTGGGCCTCTGGCATTTGCCAACAGCTGCATCAACCCTTTCATTTACTATATCTTTGACAGCTACATCCGCCAGGCCATCATGTGCTGCTTGTGCCCTTGCATCAAGAACTATGACTTCGGGAGCAGCACGGAAACATCAGATAGTCACCTTAGTAAGGCGCTCTCCAACTTCTTTCATGGAGAGGATTTTGCCAGAAGGAGGAAGAGGTCTGTGTCACTCTAAAAGGGAATGTGACAATTCAAGCTCTGTTGGTAGACTGGAGAGTTAAATGGTGTCAGCAACAAAGAAAGAGGAAAAGTATTGCTGATGCCATTCATAGTCCTTCATAAATACAAAGAAGAGTTCATTTTTAAAGAGTTGACTGAAAAGTCCCTATGTTCATGGGTATGACTGAGTCATATGCTGGTTTAGGGGGTTGGGGGTGTTTTTTGTTTTGTTTTGTTTTTGTTTGTTTTGTTTGGGCTGAGTGCCTTTCTTTGTCTCTTGTCAATCAAGTTTATCAGGCAAAATATGACTTCTGTGGTCCTTGAACTCTGACAGAAAGGTTTTGCTTGGACCAGTTCCTTTCTTCATGATTGCTTATGTATGTTCAGTCCTTTTCCTCTCTCAAGAACTGTGGTACCCTGATTTAAACCACCCTTCATATCGGACTACAGTTGGACTACATCTGAAAGATTCTGCCCACTTTCATCTGGTGAAAAATGTGGTAACAATGCAGGTAGTAAAAAAATATACCTGTACCCTGTAATTAATTGTTACTGAGTAACAAAGTAAGAGGGTGGCCTTAATCTTTACAAGTTTGTATAGTGATTCCTTACTATCTTCCAGTGTTATCTTTCACCCTTTGCCTTTCATAGTAACTTTGGGCTGGCAGAAAAACTCACAGGGATGAAATCATTGTGTATTGTGTTTATGATTTGGGGCTTACTTTATTACCTGATCTTCCAGAGTATCTTAACAAGGGAACATCATACAAAATTGACCTTTATTTTCCTTGTAAGACATATTGGTAAAAATATATCTCATTATAATGGTAGAGTAACTGTTTTTTTCAATAGGGTTTTACTATGCTCTTTTGTTTTCATTGACTTCATAAATTAGGATATGACTTTGCTTTAATTACAGGTTTTTAATTACCCAGTTATTTAGTTATCAATGAAAATGTTACTACTAATATAATTGGAGATCATCAAATGCTTAGCTACAACATCATGTGGATTATTATTTTGTCTTTTAATTAAAAATATTAGTGCCACACATTCCCTGTGGCATCATTTGCCTAGTGTATATAATTTCAAGACTTGATTCAGTAATACAGAAAGACAAGATGCTCTGTATTTAGCTGGAGTTAAAAATCCATAATGAAGATGTTACTGATATTTTACATATATATATACATTTTTCCAAACCTGAAGGCTTTCCTGAATTTTTTCACCTAATAAATATTTATTAAGTCTACTTGTACCTATATTTCCTTTAAAGACTTTGAAGTGAAAAACATGTAATTAGCAGCAACCACAAAGGCTTTGCTCCAGAGAACATACTATTATAAACATCTTTTGATTCAAGAGAAAGTGGGTTATGTTTTGACCTTCAATGTTGACTCAAATGAATTACTATTTTACTTCTAAATATTAGGTTTGAAAATTGGAGAAGGCTTAGAATCTTCTCAGAGATCAAGTAATTCAAGTTCATCCCATGTATCTTTCACACTAAGAGAAATCTCAAATATTGGACATATTCTTATAATCTATTTGGAAGTTAAAAATATAGTTTTTGGTTTTATAAATCAGTTAATTTGTTAATTTCTCTTAAACTTTTATTAAATAAAAATATAATTTCCTTATGTAGGTATTCTATATTGCATTAATTTCTATCAACACATTACTATTAGTATTGATATTATAACAGCCTTTTAATACTTGGCCATAGATATAGGAAAAAGAACTATTAATCATAAGAAATGAGCTTTCTTGGAAAACACCAAAACTGAATTCAAAACAATTAAACAGATCTCCAAATGTTAAACAAAAACAAAATATAAAAGGTAGAACACACATAAACACATTTTTTAAAAACAAATCAGCAAAAGCACTATTACTAATCAAGAAAATAAGTGTCCTTGAGAAACGCTGCTTTAAAAAAATAGCTCAATCAGGTAAAGTATTTCTTAAGAAAAGAAAAAAAAATTGGTTTATTAGAAATGCTGGGTCATTGAAAAAATCATTTTAATCTTTCAACTCTAACGGTAGTTGATAATATCTAAGTCTATAGAATTCTTAAGGTTATCAGAATACTCATAAATATAAAAGTTTTTTAAAATCTTGAGTTAAAAATGATTATATAAAGCTATTGGGTTTCTACTATTAATTATTGGGTGTTGCTTTAAAATCTTCTACCTAGAAGTGTTCTTGTGTGTCTCGGTTGGTTGAGTGTCTACCTCAGCTCGGGTCATGATCTAGGGGTCCTAGGATCAAGCCCACGGTTGTGATCCCTGCTCAGCTCCCTGCTTCTCCTTCTACCTCTGCCCTCCCCACCCACCTCTCCCCATGTCCCTTTCTCCTGCTTGCACTCTCTCTCAAATAAGTAAGTGAAATCTTAAAAATTAAAATAAAATTTCCAAAGTAGACTATCAAGTGACAACCCACTCTCATTTAACAAATATTAAGAATCTGTCTTACTTCTGTTTCATCCCTTTAGTTTTTTCTGGGAATATGTAAAGTAACATTGAAGAAAAATACATTATTGTACTTTTTAAATACCTTAAGTAGATATGCTAATTTTGTATGTTAGAAAATCTTGGTGTAGTGTATATTCATAATGTTCCAATGATGGAAGGAAAAATGGACATAATTTTATAGATAGAATAACTCTAATAGTAAAAAGTTCAAAACTTGATTAAGTTGGTATGTTGTATATGGATTCCTCTGGTAGGAAATATAATTTACATTATAATAGCATTAAAAGGCTTATTATAAATTATACAATTAGATTCCATTTTACATATTTTAAACCATAATATTTCCACATTTTTAACACAAAAACATAGCTTATTAAGGTTTTTATTATCTCAAATTACTCTGAGGGCTACTTGGTGGTAATTTCATGTCATTATTAAAACAAATCAATACCCATTGCCATGAATTTTTCTAGAAAATTAATCCGACATCAACAATCATGCATTGCCAGTTACATCTAAAGTTAGAAAAACAAAATAAACCTTAGAGTAAGTATATGAGGAAATCACTGCAGAGTAACCTGGTTTGTTGTCATTTGTCTAAGTGGTCCAAAACTACTGTCAGGACTTTAAATGACAAACATAAAATGATAGTCATCTCACAAGCATTTCTCAAGCAATTTTTCTTGAACTTACCACAAAAAAGCTCTCCAAGAAAGTCTGTACAAGATGTCGTCAAATAACTTATAATTAATTTTAAAATCAACGTACTCGAGGTGCACACAGTCACAAATCCATATTTACTCCATTTGGGCTATATTGAAAGACTACAACTAACCTGATGTTTCTGGGAGTCCCACCATTTGTCCACTCTAATGAGTCAAAATCACCCTGAGTGAGACTAACACTAGTGAGAATAACGGTCTTAAAAGAAATCTATGTGCGTGACTGAGGATGGAATATTACTAGGGGTCACAAGTTAGTTTTTTAAATAGCTGCAGAAATGAACAGGATGATGGTGAGCTGAGTGAAAGAACTCTTCGCCTATGATTCATCTTGACTCCTCCAATCGTTCTCTATACCACCTGGCAATCTCAAAAGTGAGAAATGACTTGTCAGCTGTGTGTGCCACAATGAACAGAAAACATCAGTTTTCCTGCAGAGCTAGTTCAAAGAAGTTAAGCAATTTAAAACAATTACAAATTTACCTGCAAAGGGGGCAATGGTGTAGCCAACTAGCAAAATGATGACCTCCAGTACCAGGAGAGACAGAAGTGCCAGGAGAAAAAGCAAGAAGATAATTCCAACCATCTCAATATCTGTAAACATTAACTGGATTTTGCCTACCACAGAGATTGGTATGGATAGGATTGTCCATTGTAAATGCCGCTTCTTGTTTTAAATTGTTTTCTTTGAGTCAACATTCTTTGTATCAAGTCTATGAGTAAACAAGTATGACTAGACTTTGCATACGTGTACAGGGAAAAACAGTCCTGGCCTGATTTTATACTGCAGATACAAAAACCCACCTTAGAATGAGTTACTCTTGTCACTTCTTGTTGTCTTTGTCATCTTCTTAGTAGAGTTACATTTCTGAAAAGTATTTTAAAAATGGGAATTGCATCCTAAGACTGCATCTTGCAACACTGAAAAGAAAACAAACCTACTTTTAAATACCCAGTGTGTCAAATTGTTAATGAAGTGAAGGTTCTTATGGAGAATTAAGTCATAGTAAAATATAAACTCACATGAAATGTCCATTTACTAAATTCAAGTATTCTGTTAGTTGATCTTATTAAACTAAAAAGTTCTTGGGTGAAATATGTGAGTAACAATTTCTAAGATCCAAAGTGCTTTTAAATTACAGTGGAACTTTTTTTTTTATTGTTACTTAAATATTTTTTTCCAGTGTTCCAAGATTCATTCCCCATTCCCCACACCCAGTGCTCCATGCAATAGGTGTCCTCAGTACCCACCACCAGGCTCTCCCATCCCCCCAGCCCCCTCCCTCCAAGTCCCTCAGTTTGTTTCTGTGTCCAAAGTCTGTTGTTTCGTTTTTCTCCCTAGATTACCCTACTTCCCATTTCCTTTCCTTCTCCTACGGTGGAACTTTTTTAAGTTGACCACATGAGACTAAGTTAAATTATAGTTAATTTAGGCGAGTCGCCCATTTAGAGAATTTATGATACAATGTTATAAGATTTTTATAATGCTCTACAGACCTAGTAAATGATATCATCAATTTGACATCATTCAGAGACTTTTTTCTTTGCTACTTAAGAAGATTTACTAATTAGCTAGTTTCCTATCAGTGCCGTGTTAACTAGAGTTAGACTCATCTATGAGTACTTCGTGATGTCAACAATGATGGGACAAGATGTTTTTATCTACTAGCTCCTATGAGTTCTGATTGGAAAGATTTCATTTCCATACTACTGTTAGTTCAAAATGAAATATAAACAGTTCTCTCTGCTTGACTACTTCATGATCTATACTGTATAAATTCACTGTTCCATCTGCTCTTAATTATATATAAGGCAGAAGACATATTCTTGTGATGTTCTTAGATCAAATAAAATGTTATGCGTGAAACAATATATGTGACTAAAGACTATTCTTAATTTTTTAAAAAAAAATTTCTGTGGCAGAGTGTTCAATAGGCAACTTTGCTCTTTTTCTTTTTGGAAGACAGCAAGTATTTAAGAACTTTGTATTGCAAAACCTTTACAAATTGTAGAATAGCATATCATTTATTTCACATAAATTTGATATAGTGTAAACTGTTCAGAGCTACTGCATGACGTGTATAAAATAAAGCAGAACTGAAAGGTCAATTCTGCATGTTTGACCTCACCCAGCAGGTCATTTACGCTCATCACATCATAGGTCAGTGGTTTAAATTTTTGCTTTTTATGCCATAGACTTGTGGAGTTCCTTAAAAATAGTCAATAACTCATGGGCGCCTGGGTGGCTCAGTAGGTTAAAGCCTCTGCCTTCAGCTCAGGTCATGATCTCAGGGTCCTGGGACAGAGCCCCACATCCGGCTCTCTGCTCAGCAGGGAGCCTGCTTCCCCTCTTTCTCTGCCTACCTCTCTGCCTACCTGTGATCTCTCTCTCTGTCAAATAAATACATAAAGTCTTAAGAAAAAAAAGAAAATAGTCAATAACTCAAAATTTACACTGTTCTTGCAAGGTGTCTGTTGTACACAATGCACTATGATAGCTCCAAATTTGTTGTTATAACTGACGGATTCATGAACAGGCATGTAGCATTCACTTACTATACTCCTCTCTATTTCTGTCTCTCTCTCATACACACACACACACACAAACACATGGTGCACAGATGCAGTTGATAAGTATCTGAATATTGTTGCTAATATTGTCTAAAATACTTGACAGAGTACAAGAAAGAAAATAAAACAAAGAAAACATATAGTAAATAAGAAATATAAAGTAAAATGGCACATGTAAATATATCAACAATCACAACAAAATATAAATGGGTTATAATTCCCTACTAAAAAGTGGGATAAATAGCCTGTTTCCACAGTCATCCACTATATATATAAACAGAACTAATAGACTGTGGGATTTAAAGAGGTAAAAGTAGAACTTGTTTCTTCATGAAATTTATAATCCCCATAGTTACTTGTGTTTTTTTTTTGAACCAAGGAATGAAGTACTGACACCCAAGAAGAGTTTGTTAAACATAAATAAATAAATAAATAAATAATAAATAAATCGCTTTCTTTGATCTTTTCTAGTGTTTAGGGAAAGGCCCATGAACAGTCCTCATATAAGTTGCTTCATATAACTGCTATTTTGATATGGTTGTTTCCTAAACAGTGTCATATTTCCTTAAAGAAATGTTCATATTTGTATCCCCAAATAAAAATGCTTTAAAGATTTTCAGGCAGGCGCCTGGGTGGCTCAGTGGGTTAAAGCCTCTGCCTTCAGCTCAGAACATGATCTCAGGGTCCTGGGATCCAGGCCCACATCCAGCTCTCTGCTGGGCAGGGGGCCTGCTTCCCCCTCTCTCTCTGCCTGCCTCTCTGCCTATTTGTGATCTCTCTCTCTGTCAAATAAATAAATAAAATCTTAAAAAAAAAGATTTTCAGGCATAAATGATTATTTTAAACATGAAATTTATACTTAATAGTATTAGGTTTAAATTGATTTTCAAATGACAAACTAAATTGAGGTATGCAAAGTAGGTAACGCATACAAATCTTGCCCAAAGACACTGATTTAATGAGATGCCCTCTCACTTACCCTTCCTTTCAGACCAAAAACAAAACTGACAACTCAGGTAGAGAAGAGGCAACTGAGAAATGAAACTTGACCCGTGGTTTCATGTTTAAAGCAAAAGGAGAAAAGAAAAAAAAAACAGATTCAGGGGCACCTGGGTGGTTCAGTTGGTTAAGCGACTGCCTTTGGCTCAGGTCATGATCCCGGAGACCAGGGATGGAGTCCCACATCAGGCTCCCTGCTAGGCGGGAAGCCTGCTTCTTCCTCTCTCACTCCCCCTGCTTGTGTTCCCTCTCTGGCTGTGTTTCTCTCTGTCAAATAAATAAATAAAATCTTAAAAAAAAAAACCAGATTCAGACCAGTTAAAGGTAGATGGAGATGGCTGCTCTATTTTAATGAAAAAGATGCCATGCTGTGCAGACCTGACTCATGTGCATTAATAAAAATGTTTAATATTAGAAAATTAGTAAAGAAAGTGAAAAAAAGTATATTCAGTGTTTCAATTACACAGTGTTTAGGATTATAAATAACAGCAATTTCAATTCTATAATTCAAATATTGAAAAAATATTACCAATAAACTTAAAAATATTTAGTATGATAATCAAAGACAGCCAAATTAAAATAACAAAATATAATTTTTACCTATTAAATTGACAAAGATTAAAATGTTAAGTACTGAGGTTGACCAGGATTGGAGGCGTGAAGTATGGGCAAGACTTCCTGGACTGTGGAGAGAGTATAAATTAACTAAGCCAGAGAAAATTTAGAAAAATGTATAAAAAGCAATTCTGCTTCTAGGATTTTCATGGGATGTAATTATGCATGTAATTATGGCCTTGTGCAAAAACATGTGTGCATGCATTTTTATTTCAGCATTGTTTGCAGAAGTGGAAAAGTGAGAATAACCTAATTGTCCATAATAGAGCATTGACTGAATAGGTTATAGTTCTTATATATCCTTACAATGGAAAACTACATAGCCTTTAACAGTACAGTACCCTGTACTGACATGAAAAAGATCTTCATAATAAATTAAATGAAATTAAGTTTAAAAAAGAGCAGGCTACAAAACAATATTTACAGAATAATCACATGTTTATGACTATTTCATTTATATAATACAGGAATTCCAGAACCCTATACAGCAAAATGTTAACTTTGTTCCTCACAATGTAGGGAGGTAACAGGTGATTTTTATTTTTGTTATTCCTTGTATTTTCTAAAAGGGATATGCATTGGGACGCCTGAGTGGCTCAGTCATTAAGCATCTGCCTTCAGCTCAGGTCATGGTCTCAGAGTTACAGGATGGAGCCCCACATTGTTCTCCTGGCTCCGCAGGAAACCTGCTTCTCCCTCTTTCACTCCCCCTGCTTGTGTCCCCTCTCTAGCTGTGTTTTGCTCTGTCAAATAAATAAATAAAATCTTTTTTTAAAAAAAAAAATATGCATTAATTTTGTGGTAAGAAAATACCTAGATTTAGTTCAACTTTTTTAAATGGAGTATACAAGTAAAAATAGTAGCTAAAAGCAAATTTGTTGTAAAACATCAATTCTATATCATAGGTCCTCCAATTCTTCATTGTACCATATTTCTGATTTCTGAGTGAGTATAACCCCTACATTGGCCTCAAAATCTTCCTTAATAATTTATTGATTCTTTTCAAGAGGGTTTTTCTATTACCTATACAAGTATGGTTCCTTATAAGCAACAATCTCAGAGCTGTTACACATTTAAAATTTTTAAATGGTGAGTAGGGGTTGACCATTCCAACATTCATTCCCCATTTTCCAGTGCCCTCCCGTAGAACAGCAGCATTGTGACCCACGTATGGAGTGTGGAGTATGGAGTCTGTCCCCTGGCTAGGGAGAGTGGGAGAGATGTGTCTTCATTCTTGTATATCCATGTCCTTGTTCCAAATCAGGCCCTCATGATTGTTTAACTGAGCTGAACATTCTAGGAACATCACACCTTTGGCTAACATTAAAATGAAGAATTTTTCAAATGTTAAATATACCAGTTTTTAATTTTTACTTCTTTTGCTTCTAATATATTGTAACTATGACACTTGGAAGCCTGTGGCCAGTTAAACTTCATTTAGAAACACTCATCTTGCCACTCTCCTTTAACTTTTTAGGTCATCCTAGTTGTATTATGATAAGAGAAATAAGTGGTATAGTAACTTTTACTTAATTTCTCCTCAGTTCTTTCTCTCTGGACACTGATTTCATATTTAGATGGAAAGATTTTCTTTGGTACAAATCCAATACTACTTGTAATAAAAAATAGTGATTTGTAGTTATAATCATATGAGAGTCAAGAATTCCCCTCCAGTCATTGCCAGGATACTTTAAGCCTTTTCACAAGCTCCAAGTCTATATTCCATATTAGAAAGTAAATAATGTATATGGCCCTGCACTTTTGAGAGGAAATGAGAACAGTATTATGGTCAAGCAATTGGAAGATAAACTCTATAAAAACTAAGGAAAATGCCAGAATAGTTAATAGTCTGTTTCTGTCACCACCTGGGAAGAGCAGAGCTAACTCAAACACCATGATATAAAACACTTACATCATTAGCTTATACTATCCATTATGATATAGCTATGACCACAGGGAGGGTAGTATAGCATTGTGGCTAAAGAACACAGATCCAAATTTGCCATCTATTATCTATGAAAGGTAAACAAGTTTCTTAACGTTCTTGAGCCTATTTCTCTCCATAAAATGCAGACAGTTATACTTGCTTTAGATCACATCCACTCTAATTAATTAAAGTGAGACTGTAAGGAATTTGGCACAGTATCTGGTACACATTAAGAGTTGGATGAGTAAGGGCACCTGGGTGGCTCAGTGGTTAAGCCTCTGCCTTCAGCTCAGGTCATGATCCCGAAGTCCCGGGATCAAGCCCTGCATTGGGGTGTCTGCTCAGCAGGAAGCCTGCTTCTCCCTCTCTCACTCCCACTGCTTGTGTTCCCTCTCTGGCTATGTTTCTCTCTGTCAAATAAATCTCAAAAAATCTTAAAAAAAAAAAAAAAAAAAGAGTTGGATGAGTGGTTCCTAGGTGGCTCAGTCGGTTAAGGGTCTGCCTTCCTCTCAGGTCATGATCCCAGGATCCAGCTGCATGTTGGGCTCCCTGCTCCAGTGGAGAGTCTGCTCATCCCTCTGCCCCTCCTCCCCTAGCTTGTGTGCTCTTTCTCTCTCAAATAAATAAAATCTTCAAAAAAAAAAAAAAAGCTTCATAGATGACTGTTGAGAAGCAGCTCTATTTTATAGATAAAGGAAATTGGATTAAAAAAAATCAGATATCGCATCATTCTTAATGAACTGGACCAAAAATGAAACTTTAATTTCAATGAGACCCAGGCCTACCTATGTGATTCCAAAACTCATGCTTTTTCCACTTCATATTTTTTCCTGATTTCCAGATTCTCTCATAGATTCTGTTAACACCACAACCTTCTTTTGCTTTAGTTTATTTTTTCTATCTCTAGTTACTTTTCAAATTCAAACTCTAGTTCTTATTTTTTCTAATACAAATATCTCAAACCACCAAACCGTTTGCCTATTTATGGCTAACATAATGAAGATACTGCTCAAGGGAAGAGGAAGTCCAATTTATTGAAAATACAATATCAAAAGAATAATATTTTCTTGTAACACATTTCATTGTAATGTGATCCCTTAATTGTGATTCATTAGAAATAACATCTTCTGGGACGTCTGGGTGGCTCAGTCGGTTAGGCATCTGCCTTCAACTCAGGCCATGATCCCAGGATCCTATGGTCCTACATCAGGCTCTTTGCTCAGCGGGAAGCCTGCTTCTCCCTCTGCCTGCCACTCCCCCAGCTGTGCTCTTTCTCTCTCTCTCTGACAAACAAATGAAATCTTAAAAGAAGAAAGAAAGAAAGAAAGAAAGAAAGAAAGAAAGAAAGAAAGAAAGAAAGAAAGAAAGAAAGAAAGAAAGAGAGAGAAAGAGAGAAAGAAAAAAAGAAAGAAAGAAAGAACATCTTCTATCCCTTCCAGTGGGTCACTAAAAATCTGATATAGACAATCCAACACCTGCTGCATGTAAGGAAGGGACAGCTATCTCTTTTCCTCCCTCTCAAACCCAACCCCACATTAAAGGAGGGTAAAATCTAAGACAGTGAACCTGCAGGAAAACTTATTTTTTTTAGAGAATACACATATTAGGTAAGAAGTATAGTCTCATTTTCTTTCTTTCTCAAATTTTTTCTAGCCACAGATTTCTTATGATATTCCCAAGGCAAGAAAAAAAGATAAATCCAGTGCCGAAGCTCCCACTGCAGACTCTGTGCCTATGGGCCACGTCCCCAGAACTAGGACCAGACACTGAAAGGTTCACCATCTTATGAAATGCTGTTTGTTATGACAAGAAACTGCTCTCACTGCTCTACGTGCAGAAGAAATTCAATAGACAAGACTCTTGTCCTCTAGAAACCTCATTTATACTTTTTAGAAAGCATATGTATAAATTTGCATAAATGACTCCCACATATTAATAAGGTTTTCCAAGTGGAGCTTTAAAAAACAAGATTTTTTTTCAAATTAAGAACATGATATACTACCCCAAAAATGTAAAATCTTGATTTAAATTTACTTTAAGTAAGAAATAATATTTTTCATGCAGCATTTTTAGGAGGGGCAGTTGAGAATGTTCTGAGGTCAGATGATAATAAGGTCAATAACAATGACCACAATCTAGGATAAAAGGAAACATTATTTTTAATAATGAGAGGGCATAGCATTCAAGTATTAAGACTGCTATTTATTTTTTTAATCCTGCTATTTATTTTATAAATATATATATTTTTGAGAATAATTATCTCAACTTGTTTTATTTTGGAAGTATATTAAAATGTCAACAATAGTTGTTTTAGGCGATAGAACTAAGTGCATTTTTATTTTTAATTTAAAATATTTTTATGAATGTTTTACATTTTTTCTAATGAATGTGCATTTCTTTCTTAAACTTCAAAATAAAAGATGCTGAAATAAATGTCACATGTGGCATAAAGCATGCATTAATATTTCAGTCCAATTTTGTCTCTTACTCTAAAGTCAAACCAGGATTTTTTTAAAATGTCATGTTCAATTTTAAATTTAATACCCATAACTTTGGGATAATTTAACTTTGGACAAAGCCTTAATAAAACTCAATCATATTTTTTTGAGTAAAAATGTACTTTTACTAAATTGGCTTGTCCATTAGGTCAAAGGTCAGGCTAGTTTGTATAGATGCAGTTTTTTAATCTTATTTTAAAATATCTCAACTTTTCAATTAAGTGTAAATTAGAATTGGTTGGATAATAGTTGACTATGAATCTTACCACTTAGTCCAAATGCTCTATTTTAAAATATTTGCAAACAACATACTTATCAAAAAGTGCAAATATTTCTAAGTGAAATATTTCTAAAATAAAAGTAATAATTTTTTTAACTGAGCAATCATACAAGGAAAAAATGTTGACTTTTAACATTTTTCTCTGTTGCTTGGACTTACCTAGAAACTTGTCTAGCTTTCAGGGTGCCTAAACATTGTTGGCTAAGCACTCAAAGAAGGAGAACCGCTGGCTTGACATCAATTTTCCACTGTAACGGCGCAGCTCTGTTACCAAGAAAAAAGCACAAGGTAGATGACTTGTAACAAGTATCTGCAGTTCTTGGAGTGCCTGGGTGGCTGTCAGTTAAGCATCTGCCTTCAGTTCTTGTCATGATCCCAGGGTCTTGGGATCTAGCCCAGCCTCCAGCTCCCTGGTGAGCAGGGAGTCTACCTCTCCCTCTTCCTCTCCCCCTACTCCCAACTCATGCATGCTCTCTCTCCCTCATTCTCATTCTCAATTTTAAAAAAAAAGGGGGTCTATCGGTCTCAATTCAATGATCTTTAAAAATAAAGATTAAGAATGAGATCTGTGTTTATGGAGTATTCATTTAGTGCCAAGGAACTGTTAAATGGTTCACATATGTTATTATGCTTGAGCCAACCTGTGAGAAAACCTATCCAGTCCTCCTTACTTTTCTTTCTTTTTCCACAGTGGTTCTGAGCTTCTTTTCAGTCTGAAGCTCTCTCCCCAGCTTCTCTACCTTCTTCTCTCAATAAATCTCTTTCCTACTCCTCAGGATCTACATCTCTGCAAACTTGAACTAATATATAAAGAAAAAAAAAATTCTAAGAGAATATAAATTTCCAGGGTTAAAAAGCCCTTTTGGAAAATACTTTCTTTCAGACATGTCAAAGAGAAACTGTGTTATTCATTGGAATAGCAAGCGTTTTGTTCATTTTCATACTGCTAATGTGATATATTAAGCAGAGAATTGTAAAGATGTGCCTCTGGAAATATCTTGATTAGCTGCCTTAAGAAAAGTCCTCGATGACACCTCAGAGAGTAGGTAATAATTCTCAGCACTATAGTGATGACTACTATTACAGTCATTGTTAGAGTTTACCTATTTGCACCTTTCTGCTCTTTTCAACCTTTCGCCCACATTCCTAGAAAATTAAAATGAGGAATGCCTTCAAATAATGGAGTAAAAAAAATGGTATGATGTAGTGGAAAACATAAAGTCTTCAGAATCAGCAAAATATGAGTTGGAAACCACAACAACAAACCACTAAAGAAAACTGTGTAATCTTGAACAAGTTATTGATGTTCTCTGGCTCAGTTTACTCACCTGTGAAATGTGGGTAACACTGTTCCTTGGGCGTTACTGAGAACTAAATAAATGAGCAAACTTATGTAGGTGATGAGAGTAATGTTTGTTTTGTTTTTAAATTCTGTATGAATTCTGTGTGCACAAATACAGTTATGTATTTTTCAATAACAAATTTTAATTTAAAATAATTTAATTGTGGAGTCTTAAGATTGATCAAGTTGCTGTTTGGAGTATATATTAACTATATGTAACATTAAATATGAGGCAGACTATATACATAACCAGACCTGCAGACCCCAAAAAACACGGTCCTCATTCATGGTTAACAAATTTATTATAGCCTCTGGGTGGCAAATTTTATAAGTTATATTTGAGAGCTATTTTGTTCAAAGCATTTTAATACATTTATTATTTATCTCCAGTTAGACCTATAACAGAAAACACCTTTAAAGGGATGAGATGATTGGTTCCTGTTCCTGTGACTTGATACGTTTTCTTAGAAATCTCTAAGATTTTTCTATAACTCTATCAGAAATTATGTATAAAGAAGGAGAGAGGGACCTATGGATCTACCAAATTAGGATAGCTTTTGCTCTGAAGATGGATAAAATATTGGCTATAGTCAAAAAGTTCTCTCTTTGAAAGTCAAAACCTTTCTTGGCTTTGATACTTTGATGACTTAAAGTAAAGGAAAAAAATCTACAAAAGTAGATCTGCAAATATTTTAAATGTTCCTCAGACAGATTGAAAAGCCAAAATATCACAAATATTTTGTTCATGTCTCTATGTAGAAAAAAAATAGGAAATCTATAATAATAATCTTTCCAGTGGTGCCTGGGTGGCTCAGTGAATTAAGCCTCTGCCTTCAGCTCTGGCCCTGATCTCAAGGTCCTGGGATCCCGTCCCACATTGGGTGGACTCTCGGCTCAGCGGGGAGCCTGCTTCCTCCTCTCTGCCTCTCTGCCTACTTGTGATCTCTCTCTCTCTGTCAAATAAATAAATAAAATCTTTAAAAAAATCTATTCTTTCCACCTGTAATTCTAGTGCCTACAAACACCACCATCCTCTGGAATAATTAACTCTGTTTTGGGACAAGAGACTGGGTGGGAAGGTAGAAAGGACAAGGAAGAGGATGGGAAATGGGAAAAAGGTTCATCACTGTTACTGATTTTCCATTTATTTTAGGGAAAAAATCCCTTCCCTGTAGTTTTTTTGTATCTAAGAAAATTAGCTGATTGAGGACCTAAGAAGTTGGGAAAGCTTCTCAGGGAGTGAGAGAGCAGGCAGGCAAAACTCTGGAGAAAAACTCATGTTCTCAAAATTAAACATCAGCTCTGCCCTGAGGGCCCTGACCCAGTGGGACAGGAAATGACCTAGGGCTTCTCCTCCCTCTAGCCCTTCACCCTTGGGTAACCCTAGCAACAGTGGCCTTGAATAAATCACGTCAGCCACTGAACGATCTTCATGGGAACGCATGGGTTCTATCTTAACTCTAAGTTTTCTTTAGCCATTTCTGTTTTTGTACTTCTCTGCTTTCTCTTAAGGTCAAAACAACATTAATCTTTTTTAACATGTTAAATGGTTGTTCCCCCCCTTGTTTTACTGTAAAACATAGAAAATAAGAACAAGAACCCCTCATGCTCTTTAGAAATAGTGCATTTGAAAATTTTAACATAAAGATCTAGTTAAATTCAGACTTAATTCAGTTAAATTTAATGTGCCAAATTTTAAATGCAAATTTGGTTCTCTACATTTAAAGATGCACAACTGTTTACTATATTTCATTTAACACAGACATATCACAATGTGCATGATAGATAAAATTAAAGGCTTATTTATATAAATTTTATAGAGTACAGCACAAACACTGCTGTCAAAAGAGTTGTAAAATCATCAGATTTAACCCAGTCATTTTTCACATAATGAATTAAATGAAGAATCTTATTGAGAACTAAAAAAAAAAATTTTTTTAAATAAAAAAAAAAATCACTGAACTAGGGGTACCTGGGTGGCTCAGTCGTTAGGCATCTGCCTTCTGCTCAGGTCATGATCCCAGGGTCGTAGGTTTGAGCTCCGAGTCAGGCTCCCAGATCAGCAGGAAGCCTGCTTCTCCATCTCCCTCTGCCACTCCCCCTTCTTGTTTTCTCTCACTTTCTCTCTCTATTAAGTAAAGTTTTTTAAAGATTTTATTTACTTATTTGACAGAGAGAGATCACAAGTAGGCAGAGAGGCAGGCAGAGAGAGAGGAGGAAGTAGGCCCCCCACCAAGCAGAAAGCCCGATGCAGCCCTGATCCCAGGATGCTAAGATCATGACTTGAGCTGAAGGCTGAGGCTTTAACCCACTGAGCCACCCAGGCACCCAATAAATAAAATTTTTAAAAATCATTGCACTAGTACACATAGGTACAATTATAAATGCTGCTAAATTAAGACACTGTTATATTTCTGTTTTAGCTGTTACATAGCTACTTCCCTGAGTCTTCTGGCTCCCCACCTATCATAGCCCTCTATCACCTTCCTTAGGAGATCCTGGACCCTTCAACGTCAAGCAAATGAAGAATTAATACCCCATAAGCAAGAGGCCTTTGGGAGCCAGCTTCCTGCCTAATGAGAGGAGAGTGTCTTTTCTGGCTTGTGCCCAAGAAGGTGAAGGCTGTTGACAGTTTTGAGTATCACTCCTGCATTCAGTCAATGGAAGCAACACAAATTCCTAGCTGTACTGGACATTTGTTGTTTAACTCAGCATCCATTTTCATGCTCTACCCCCACCCCTGGCAATCATCTCTCTGTTCTTTTCCACACAGCTCCTGGGTTTTGGTAAAATTGAATCCACTCTCAGCTCCATGGAAAAGCCTAGATAAACTTAAGGTCCTCGATAACCTCCATCTTCAGGCTACAGGCACCACGGGGCCAGAAGGCAACAGGCCAATCAGGCTACCCGGAATGCCAGAACAACGCTTCTCTCTCCCCTCCCAGACCCTATTGAAATTTGCAACCACCTTATTAAGAACAAGGGCCTAGTGGTGGGTATTGAGGGCACAAATTGCATGGATCACTGGGTATGGGGCATAAACAATGAATCTTGGAACACTGAAAAAAATAAAATAATGCAATAAAAAAAAAGCTAAAAAAAAAGAGCAAGGGACCCAGTCTTGGAATAAAATTAACGTTGTTGACAGTAAAGAGATAAGACAGGGGAAAAAAAAGCAACACAAAACAAAACAAAATAAACCGAGTCTTTACTGGCATGACTGAGCTGCTAGATCAACCAATTCTGAAGTCCTCCCTAATTTGGAGTTTCCAGTCACCTGAACCTAAGCATTTCTTTTTTTTTTTTTTTTTTTTTTAAGCATTTCTTTTGTTGCTTAAGCCCTTCTGAAATTTCTTTTTTATCTGAAAGCTTATGGGACCACATATGTTAGTACAGTGCCCCCCTCCCAACAAAGTATAGCTAAAATTCTCCAGGACAGCCTTCTCCTTATTTACACCACAAAGTAATAAAACAAAGTTGAATTTCTCAAAATGTGTTCTGAGGAATGGCTTAAAATAAAAAACACAAGAAACAAGAGTTGGTGAGGGTATGGAGACAAGAGAAACTTCTTGCACTGTTGGTGAGAATTTAAACTGGTGTAGCCACTGTGAAAAACTGAATAGAGGTTCCTCAAAAAATAGAACTCTATGATTTAGCAATTACACTACTAGGCATTTGTCCCAAAAATACAAAAACACTAATTCAAAAGGATACATGCAACCCTATGTTTATAGAAACATTATTTGCCATAGCACACTATGGAAGCAGTCCAAGTGTTCATCAACAGATGAATGGATAAAGAATATGTGGTGTATATATTAAACCATATATGTTATACAATTATATAATATATAATTATACATAATATATAATTATATAAAATTACAATTACATAAAAATATATGTTATATCTTATATAATATTCCTCAGCCATAGAGAGAATGAAATCTTGTCATTTTCAATGACATGGATGGAGTTACAAAGTATTATACTGAACAAAATATGTCAATCAGAGAAAGACAAATACCATATGATCTTACTCATATGTGGAATTTTTTTAAAAGATTTTATTTACTTATTTATTTGAGCTCTCTCAATGAGCATGAGAGGGGAGAAGATCAGAGGGAGAAGCAGACTCCCCGCGGAACTAGGAGCCCGATGTGGGACTCAATCCCAGGACTCCAGGATCATGACCTGAGCCAAAGGCAGTGGCTTAACCAACTGAGCCACCCAGGTGCCCCTCATATGTGGAATTTAAGAAACAAAACAAATGAGCAAAGAAAAAAAAGAGAAAGTGACAAACCAAGAAACAGACTCTTAACTATAGAGAACAAACCAATGGTTAGTAGAAGGGAAGCATGTGGGGGATGGGAGAAATAAGGGATGGATATTAAAGAGTACGTTTATCATGATGAAATAAACTGAAATAAAATACAATGAAAAAAAAAAAGTATTCTGACGAGCACAACTTCCAAGAGAAGCTGATAGTTACATTCCTGGAGAGGAACAACTCAGTACACAAAGAAAGTCGATAGACCTGGATCATCTAACAAAGAAGATTTGTGGTATACTCAAAATTCAATTTATTTTTTTATTCTCATTCAATTCTTTTCAAATTTGTTGAGTAGGGCAATGATTCCCTGCCCATGCCTGAGGACCTTAGTAGATCTATCAACTTTTCTTCTTATTCTTTGGGAAGATCTTTAAATCTCTTTAAGTAGTATTAATTCAGAAAACAAAACAACGTCTGTTCTTTCCTGTCCCTAACCATTCACCTACTCACCAGCTGCTAGGGGAAAGGTGGGGTGGGGATAAGTTTGCCAGATTTTGTAGATAAAAATGCAGGATACCTCATTAATTTGACTTTCAGATGAATAATATTTTTAATGTAATTATGTCCCAAATATTATATAGGTTATACTTATAATAAAAGTTGTACATTGTTCATCTGAAATTCAAAATTAACTGAGCATTTGTATTTTATCTGGCAGCCCTAGGTGAGGACAGGGAAAAGTGAGGAGGTTTATAGCACTTACTTTCCCAAGCGACTTCACATTCCTCGGGCATGGCAGATGGTGAAGGTGACTCATATGTGCCGATTTGGAGAGTTCTTTGGACTTTCCATCCTGGGAGACCTTTCTAGCATCAACTGTCAAGACTTAAGGGATACTCCTCATTCCCTCTTGATGTCCACCCCATTTAGCCCCTAGTCCACCAGCTGTGGGGCCCCACAATGGTTACCATCCTCTGCATTGTCTTATGGGAAGCAGTGAGACATCTCTGCTCCCTGGCAGCAGCAAGCTCCCAACTGGTCACCAAAACATTCATGAGCCAACTTTTGCATCCACATTTCTGAGGAAGGAATCAAACCCAGTCTGCAGTGTGTGTCCCTGACATATGGGAACACATATTAATCTCTTAACTAGTTCCACTGAAGCCACTGGGCTTGGTGTAGGAGGCAGCAACTTTCCCAGCGGTTAAAGGTGGGGACCCCACAGCACAGCGATCAGTCTTTCCCAAGAAAATCTCACAGAAATGTCTCTATTCTCTGAAAGGATCCAAGAATTGTGGAAAAGGTCCCCAGATATTATGCTTGTAGAATCTGCACATAGTGACTTAGCAACTCACTTGAGAATTTAGCATTTATTTTCTCTTGATGCCTAGTTGAAATTTCAATTTTACATTCTGTTATATAGGTTTCTTTTCTGGGAAAACAACTTTTAATATAGCATACATTATGAGTCTACACGAAGGGGTGGTGGTTTGCAATGGTTCCCAAATGTATTTAATTACATAAACTTTTCCCCTTTTTTCTTTTTTTCAGGAGATTTGAATAAAATTGATGTTCTGTGGCACAGACTTTGGAGTGCATTGCTCTAGAATATTTTTTGTTTGGTGATTAAGAGTAAGATTAAGATGTCTGAGTCCAGATTTGAATTCTGGCTCTGCCACTTAGTATATGACTTTAGGCTCTGTGCCTCAGTTTCTTTATTTAATTATAGAGAATGGCATCTACTTCACTGAGTTGTTGTGGAAGTGAAATTAGTCAAAACATGGCAAATCACTTGGAGCAGTGCCTGGAACAGAATATGTGCTCAATAAACTTCAGCTGCTATTAGTAGTAATAGTGTTGCTAGCAGTCCAAGGAGGAGTCATGGGGATGCTTGGGTGATCATTATGAAATGGCAGAGTCTTAAATGCACTGAAACACCGTGTCAGTTTGCAAATCCACCTGTTTCTACTTTTAAGGATCTGAAAAGCAAATATTTCCATACTCTGAAATATAGCTGAGTGACTCAAAATGCCCCAAGAGTCCCTTAAATAATACCATAATTTTTTAATCCTCTTGTGTGTAGGACTATAAAACTTTTTTTGAAATGTTGGGCCTTATTTTCACAGAGTTAGAAGATTTTGTGAATAGGAATTACCCTTACTGTTATCATTAGGTAATTTTCAGAGAAAGGACAGAACATCTCAAAGAAAAAAGAGCATCTGGGGCACCTAGGCGGCTCAGTGGGTTAAAGCCTCTGCCTTCGGCTCAGGTCATGATCTCAGGGTCCTGGGATCGAGGCCCACATTGGGCTCTCTGCTCAGCAGGGAGCCTGCTTCCTCCTCTCTCTCTGCCTGCCTCTCTGCCTACCTGTGATCTATCTCTCTGTCAAATAAATAAATAAAATCTAAAAAAAAAAAAAAAATGTTTTAAAAAGAAAGAAAAAAGAGCATCCTTAGCAACTTTGAGTAAGAACAGTAACTGCAAAACACAGAAGGGTCTAGTCCATAACCAGATTTCTAAAACATGCAACCATTCCTGCCATGTGATCTTTCATCGCTAGCAGCTCTGCCCAATACTCCCACCCCCCAACTGAGAGGACAATCTATGTACACCGCTGTCGTTGCTTTTCCAGCATGTGTGTGAAATTCAGTGAAGGCAGAGGCAAAACACCAAAAACACCAGGCCCAGCCAGCACACGCCAAGCCAGGGTGGGCGCTGAGAAGCAGGGGGCGTGAGGGGGGTTCTCACAGTCAGGGTGTTCTGAGTAGCACAGAAAGCTTGAGTAGCCCTGTGGCTATTTCACTCCCAGTTTTGACAGACTGTATTGTTATGGGATAAACTGTGCTCCCTCCCCCAAATAAAAAAGGATATGTTGAAGTTCTGTTAGCTCCTTAGAATGTGACCTTATTTGAAGACAGGGATTTCCCAAAGGTAGTAAATTAAAAGGAGTTCTTTGGAGTGGGCTCTATTCCAATGGGATTGACGTTCTTATCCAAAGGGGAAACAGAGGGAACACAAGGGAGAAGATGGCATTTACAAGCCAAGGAATGCCGGAAGCTACCAGAAACTGAAAGAGAGAACAGAGCAGATCCCTCCTTAGAGGCTTAGGGCAAGCATGGCCCTGCTAACACTTAGCTTTCAGACTTCTGCCCCCCAGAAGTGTGAGAGGACACATTTCGGTTGTCCTAAGCCACCCAGTTTAGGGCACAGTTGCAGCAGCCCTGGGAAATTAATACACTGTCTGAAAGTAATCTCTCCAAACATGCCAATTCCTAAAAGCGGCTGTCCTATCCCTCTTCCTGCCCACTTTCCAGAGCTCTTCGAAGCCCAGGACCTTCCCGATGATGTTATAGAAATTCTACATAGAAGAAGCCCACATCATGAAGATACAAAGGAGATAAAATTAAACTGACAAGAACGCCATTTTCGTATTCTCAATTTTATTTCAAATGGTTAAGAAACTATCTCTTCAACTGAAGTGGTCACAAGTATATTCTTCTTCTGAGGTTGCCACATTTAAAAAAGAAAACGTTAGTGTTAAAGGCCAGTCAAGTTGCATTAAGAATACAGACATGCCAATCACAGAAAGACAATTATCGTGTGATCTCTCTGATATGAGGAATTTGAGAGGCAGTGCAGGGTTCATGAGGGGAAGGAACAAGGTGGGACTGGGGAGGGAGACAAACATAAGAGACTCTTAATCTCAGGAAACAAACTGAGGGTTGCTGGTGGGTGGGGAGGAGGGATAGGATGGCTGGGTGATGGAAAAAATAAAAATTTAAAAAAAAAGGAATACAGACAGAAACACTGAAACACTGATAGTTTGTTTCCAAGCACTGAAACAGAGCATGGATGGCAATAGAGTCTAATGTATTTCTGGTTTCTCAGTGCATGTACAAGTTTTGTTGACAATATAGTGTAGTTAAAGTGTTCATTATATCTGAAAAAAAAAAACAAGGTATATATTAGAATTAGAAAATACTTCATTACTTAAAAATGCGAACCATCATTTAAGCTTTCAGAGAGTCATAATCATCAATCACAAATCATGATAACCCATACAATAATAATGAAAAACGCTGAAATGTTGCGAGAATTACCAAGATGTGACACAGAGACACGGAGTGAATGAACACTGTTGGAAAACCAGCTCTGAGAGACGTGCTCACTGCTGAGTTGTCACGCACCTTCAATTTGTAAAAAGAAAACATAGTATATATGAAGTGCAATAAAATGGCACATAATGAAGTGCACCTGTAAATTTTAATTTTAATAGATAAACCCTGGGATTTAACCAATGATAGAAAAGCTGTAGCATTTATTGGCTCCATTCCCTTCCCCGGAACTAGCAGGGGGAAGCCTGAGCCCAGCTCAGCCCTGCACACGCCAGCGCCTGAGCCACACAGGTGCCCTCATTTATGGGGCACAACTGAAACAAAGTGTGTGGGGGGGAGTAGGCTACCTCACGTATGCCCTAACCCCTGACGATTTGCTGGAATTGTCCTCCCTATTAAAAAAAAAAAAATGACAGGAATTCTTGGCTGGGTGGCAGTAAGATTCCTCCTGGTAAAACACATTTTTCAAAGCATACCTTAGAAAATTCTCACAGGACTTAAAAACATTTTCCCTTTTTTTTCTATTGTTCTCTTCTCTTCATCCTTCCTGCAAAACACCCTATCGAGGCCTTTACTCTTCAGGCCTCTAATCTGAGTAGTGGCACATATCAAGTCCAAAGTCTCTGGACAGAAAGATTAGACCAAAGAAAAGAAGGCTATAGGTTTCATGGCATTGGACACTCCCAAAGAATACTAGCTATGGGGCATAGCATGAGGACCTCCACCATCTGGTTACAGAGACCTCAGTGTTCTCTGCATGAAGGGAGGAAATTATACTCATGGCTTCAAATGACCCTTGCAACATGAAAATCCTAGGACTTTGATTCTCTATTCACAAGAGAAGAAGGTATGGATCCTGTAATGATCTCACATTTTAGGTTAACTTTAGAAAGAACATAAATAAGAAACCTCACTGAAAATATAGAGACATTACCAAAGCAGAGTAGACGGGTTTTGTGGTAGATTCCTATGGCAAGTGTTACAGTGTTAAATGGTCCTATATGGAAATAGAGAAGTAAGTCTTGCATCTACAAGAGACTAAACCATTCCCAGGCGGTGGGCAAGCAGAGAACTTTGTGCCTCTCCCTCTACCTGGCCCGCTTTCTGTACTTCATATTCCACCAGGTCTGAGTCCAAAGCCCTATTACAGTTAGTGGAAGATCTCTGTTCTCTCTCTGTCTTTGTCTCTGTCTTGCCCTCAGATTATACAAACTCTTACTTCACATTGAAGGTACCTCTTATATTCTCTCATTATATTAGGTGAAGTGCCAGGCACCTAGGAGGAAAAAGATGGCTTGCCAAAATTACAATAATTCAAGGTGGCTTAATAAAGAGGGATAATAAAGGATAGCACAGTAGCTGAGATAGGTAACAAAAGAGCTTGAATCTGTGTTCAATAAGAAGCAGAGGGGGAGCAAGCAATTGCCACATCTGAAAGAAGAGTCGTGCCCCACCCCTAAGCATCACTGGAGGGGGCTGCCAACTTGAAGGAACCCCACAGACAAGGAGCCAAGGGAATGAATACCCTTGAAGCCAATATAAGGCATTTGGAAAACATTTCAATCCTTGCTAGTTGAAGCACTTCCTGAAATAATTCCCACAATGTCCCCAATCTGGTAAAAATGTTACTTACTGAGGAGAAAGGCTGAGGTAGAAAATTTTTGTGCCAATGCCCTCTCTAAGCAATGCAGAATTTGTGGTGTAGGATGGATGGAAGTGTGCAAATCTAAAATGTTTTCTTACTCCTAGAATAAGCTCTTCTACCTGAAAAAGGTTGTCAAAACAAAACAAAACAAAAGCTTAAAATTTTGCTACATATTATTCTTTGTAATTAAATACATGAGAGACTGGGTTTTCTTGGGATACATTCAGTAGGAATACAGGGAACCAATGACCACACTCTAGATTTAACACTGGGGGAAGTCACTTTGGAGCCCTCTCCTAAATGCCCAGCATTTGTTTCAGAAGGTCATTGGAATCACACTTCTACAGTCTTACCATAGAGCTATTTCAATCTGAGAGATTTATACTGTGCCTTGTTTTAATCTCATGTCCTCTCCAAGTTAGATCTATTTTAATTACATTCCGACACCCTAAAGCATAAGCCAAATTCTCTACAATGTCTCATCTGGGGTACCCCATAATATTGCAAATGGTTTTCACTTTTCGCTCCCATATTCACAAGAGATGTGACTAATCAACTGTTTCTAGTTCCTGGAAATTGTGAAATATGGTATTGTCTCTGTCAACAAATTCTGTTAACAAAAGTAATTATCTTCTGCATCCTTCCTCTTTTAATCCCTCCAGGCCTTTCCTAATGGTATTAATATATACTACAAAAGCCTTATTAGAGTCTATTGCAGTAAGTCATTACCACATAATAATTGCTCACTCCCCTGCAATTAACCTTCTGCTGTCATTGCTTATAAATTTTGCTCTTCTTTCTTATCTGTTCCTGTTGATCTTGTAATATCCCTGGTGTTAAGGAGTGATCATAACTAATTAACATTTACCCTTCACAGAGGCCATGCTATAAACACTCTTGTCAACAGTTTGTTTTCTTACAGGTTTGTCATTTACAACTAAATCAGAATTCCTACCTTTCTGAATGAAACCAGAATTTAACTGAGGCAGGGAGAACATCAGTTAGGGGGATATAGCATTCCCTCTCTGTCTTACGCTTTAAGATAAATCAGATGAAATCCTGGATACCAAAGTTGGGAGAAAAAAAAAAAAACTTTCTTATTGTTGAAAACAGGTAATTTTTAAGATGATGCAAGATACTTAAATAACTTGTATCCAATAAGTAATATAAATGAAGATTAGCTTCAAGGGAATGTAGATAATTATAGGAGAGATCACTCTATGGTCTGTTCATTTGTTCAACAAATATTAAGCATTACCAAGCCTAATATTTTCCAGTTGTTGGCAATTGGCATAGTTCACAGGCTCTTCCCAAACTTTGGAAGTTGCCTGGAGGGTGACTACCAGGTCATTCCACCTAGTACCCTGGACTGGTCTGAAACAGGTGGGATTAAGGAGGATGGATCATAGACCTGGCCCAATTTGCCATTTCCTACAATCTTTCAGCATTTTTATTGTAGATATTGATTTACTCCAATGCATAAGAATAATACTACCTAATCCAAACCCTTTGATCTAAGTGATTATAAGAACATGTATAAATAAACAAAAATAAGCATTCCAACTGAAGTCCCATCTGTTCATCTAATTAAAATCTTATTTTCTTTTTTAAAGATGGATGTTTTGGTTAAATAGTTGACTTTTCCTATCCTGGGTATGGGATTAAATTAGCTTCTCTAATATCAAAGTTTCCTTTCACACCATCTTTATTCATTGTCCTCTTGCATCTAATGATACCAGTCTAAACTACCCACTCTGATAATACACTGAATTCTTGCTAACAAGAAAGAATGCTCATGGGATATGATGATTAGTGACTAAACCGATTTTAAAAATGCTATTAGTTTGCAGATGTCCATCAACACATGAATGGATAAAGTAGACGTGGTACACACACACACACACACACACACACACACACACACACACACAGTGGAATACTATGCAGCCATCAAAAAGAACAAAATCCTGCCATTTGCAATGATGTGGATGGAACTGGAGGGTATTGTGCTGAACGAAGTAAGTCAATCAGAGAAAGACAATTATCATATGATCTCTCTGATATGAGGAATTTGAAAGACTGGGTCAGGGGGCCGGGAGGGTATGGAGGGGAAAAGTGAAAGAAGATGGGACCAGGGAGGGAGACAAACCATAAGAGACCCTTAATCTCAGGAAACAAACTGAGGGTTGCTAGGGGTGGGGGAGGGATAGGGTGGTTGGGTTATGGACATTGGGGAAGGTATGTGCTATGGTGAGTGCTGTGAATTATTTAAGATTCATGATTCACAGACCTGTACCCCTGAATCAAATAATACATTATATGTTAATAACAACAACAACAAAAGAATGCTATTGGTTTGCTTTCTTTCTAGAGGATATACACACAGGAACAATAATAAAAGTTCAAAGAAGCCAAAATCTTTCTTCCTCTTTTCACCACATAAATTACCTCCTCCTTTATAAACAAGTGGTTATTTAAAAAGCTGGTAAAAGAAAGTAGTTTAAATTTAGGATTCATTTATAATTTCTCAGCCACATATTTTATTTTGCTCCTATTATTTAAGAATTATTTTGTTGGGTGCGTGGGTGGCTCAGTGGGTTAAAGCCTCTGCCTTCATGGGCGCCTGTGTGGCTCAGTTGGTTGAACAACTGCCTTTGGCTTGGGTCATGGTCCCAGAGACCCGGGATCGAGTCTCACATTGGGCTCCCTGCTCGGCGGGAAGCCTGCTTCTCCTTCTCTCACTCCCCCTGCTTGTGTTCCCTCTCTGGCTGTGTTTCTCTCTGTCAAATAAATAAAATCTTAGAAAAAAAAAAAAAAAAGCCTCTGCCTTCAGCTCAGGTCATGATCTCAGGGTCCTGGGATCAAGGTCCACATCGGGCTCTCTGCTCAGCAGGGAGCCTGTTTCCTCTGCTCTCTCTGCCTGCCTCTCTGCCTACTTGTGATCTCTCTCTCTCTGTCAAATAAATAAATAAAATTTTAAAATATTAAAAAGAATTATTTTGTTGCACATATCATTCCAAGTACTTCAATATTGTTGTAATTTTTTTTAATGTAGTTAGAAAAACAAGAGGGGAAATATGGCACTGGTTTTGAAAACGGTCACTGAAACCAAATTTATCTCAGGAAGGAAAGGAATCCAAGGATGCAACTTAAGCAAAAAGATGTTTCTAGTATTGTGCTTGTTGACTTGGAGGTGACAGATCCTTAGAAGAATAAACACACCCACCCTTTTCTACTATTCAAAATACCTTCTTTACACAGAAACATGCAGAATCTTACCTTAAAAGGGACGATCACCGGCTACTCTTATCACTGCACTTTTATTCCAACTAACAATCATACCTTGGTGTTTTTAAAAAGTAAATGAAATCCAGAAAGCCAAGTAAGAGACAAATAGAGGGGTGGGGGGAAGGAAACTAGATGTGTACCTGTATTTCAGGAAGAAGGGTTTCTGAAGGCTGTTTTTGAAACCTCTTTGGTCCAGCTAGGGTTGAGGTTACCCTGAGCATCGCGTGCCATTCTTGAAGGGCCCTGGCGCTGACTCATTTGCTTTATCATTTCTTGTGAAAACGAGAGGTGGGAGCTATCACTGGAGAGCAAAGGGTGACTTGGTGACTGATCTCTTTACTAAAATGAGCAAAGCGATCACACGCAATGTTCAGAGTCTCCACGCTCCGAGAGAAACCCAGCAGCTTCATAGAAAGGAAGTTATTTCTATCTAAGAAGACAGGTGGCAACTGAAAACACAAATGAAGAAAAGAAGAAGAAACATCTTTTCCAGATATGTATCAGCAGTTAGAAATAATGAATACTATTCCAGTTCTCTTCTTAACTGCATATTGCAAGTTAAAATACAATCAATCACCATGTTTGTAAAGTTGTCTTTTTAAAGTTCCTTGCATTTCTAAATGTATCACTTCACTTTTAACCGTCCAAAGAACCCTTTCAAGTTTACTTCCTCTAAAACAGGTGCAATTTTAATAGAACGTTGGGGCAAAAGCCACACACCCACCCAAAGTGTTGAGGAAGGAGCATGGGAGCAGTGCGCAGAAGAAGGCAGGAAGTTAATAAATACCCTAAGAGAAGTCATGGGAAGATCAGAGTTCCTTCTTTCCTGGGGCAGTGGGGTTGGACTTCTGACTGAGATGAGCTTCTGGGACAGACACTAAAGTCTTTCCCTATGGATCTGTGAGGGAAACAGCAACAACAACAACAAAAACAGCAACAACAACAACCCTTGTGGAACGCTTAACTTGAGTAGAAGGAAGGAGAGACAGATACTTTTCTAAATACAAGCTTATCTATTTGAATTCTTCATACAGTGCTGAGAAGTAAATATTGTTATCTCAATTTTAGAGAGAAGGAAGCTGAGACACGGAGCTTAAGAAGGAGAGTAAAACTGATGAAATCAAGGCAGACCGACCCGTTTGCCATTTTGGAGTCTTGATGTTTCTAAAGCAGATCTGCATCCTATGTGACTAAACAACATTTTTGTATTACTTCAACTAATGAAGCACATTCTCTTATATTATCTCAATTTAACTTCATTAAAGCACTGATAGGGGTTCATGGTGGCCCAGACTCTTGGTTTCAGCTGAGGTCGTGATCTCAGGGTTATGAGATGGAGCGTGCTTTGGGGCTCCACACTCAGCAAGGGAGTCTTAAGATTCTCTCCCTCCCTATGCCCCTCCCCATCACCGCGCTCACGCTCTCTAAAATAAATAAATAAATCTTAAAAAAAAAATAAAAAGGAAAAAAAGCGCTGATAGGATGTTGTTAAGCTTGTTACTCAGGTGAGAAAAATGAATCTTGGGAATCACTCATCCAGGAAATGATAAAGCCTCAAACAGAACACAGATCCTGTATTTTCAATTCTTCTGCTTTTTCAGTTTTGCCTCCTGCCTTTTATCTCTGCTCCCCCTCCTTTCCTTATGATTCATGGGATGACTGTGATGTCTGTAGATTCTCACATTCACCTGCAGCCAGAACTGACGGTATAGTCCATCAGCTCTACAGCTTTGTTCCCTGTTAAAACACAGAAGCCTTTAGAAGGGGCACTTCAATCTTTAATTTACACTTCAGTATGACAAAGGGTCTGAGATCAGGTTTTCTTAAATAGACTTTTCTTTTTAGATCAGTCTTGGCTTCACAGGAAAATTGAAGGGAAGGTACAGAGGTTTCCCACACAGCCCTGCCCCCACACATGCACAGCCTTCCCCATCATCAACATCCCCTGCTAGAGCCCTACATTCATTACAATTGATGAATGTACAATAATGCATCGTTATCCCCCCAAAATTCCTGTTTACGTTAGGAATCACTCTTGGTGTTGCATATTTTAGGGGCTTGGATGAATGTATTATGATATGTGTCCACTATTACTTTATAACACAGAGTAGTTCCACTGCCCTAAAAATCTTTTATGTTCTGCCTATTCATCCCTCCCTCCACCCTAACGTCTGGCAACCATTGATCTTTTTATTTATGTTTCTAAAATCAGTTTTTGATGGGGGTAGATGCACATTAGAACAAAAAACATAGAAGATGAGGGCATTTTGGTACTAAGATGTATGGGATGATATGGGTTGGGGAAGTGAATATCTAAAGATAAACTCTAGCAACTTTACAAGTGAGTTAAGAGATGTACCTCTCTGCCCCGCCCATCCCCACATCTTGTTGAAGGCTCAGCTCATGGATTTCAAATATTTTTAACAGTGAAAACTTATGTTGAAATAAAAGTTTACATATATATAATATTAAATAAAAATGTAATTATTAAAATTTTAGTTAAAATGAAAGTTTAGTTATTTCAGTGACACCTCAGCATCTACTTCTACTGACAGCCTCCAATCTATTCATTTAAAATTTTTACTTAGTTGTATGGCATTGAAAAAAAATCTAATTCATAATAATAAATATCTTCAAAGAGTTCCTTAAAAGACCTGATCTCACAGTCTTGGACTATTTCCATTAAACTGAATCAAAACTTCTGGAAGGCACTATTTTCTTCCATTCTGTAGTGTAAATATAAAAGTCTAACACATATCTGGGGTGCCTGGGTGGATCAGTGGTTAAGTGATTGCCTTCAGCATAGGTCATAACCCCAGAATCCCGGGATCGAGTCCCACATGGGGCTTGCTGCTCGGCAGGAAGCCTGCTTCTCCCTCTCTTACTCCTGCTGCTTGTGCTCCCTCTCTGGCTGTGTTTCTCTCTGTCAAATAAATAAAATATTTTTTAAAAAAAAGTCTAACACATATCTAAAACATAAAGTTAGCGTTAACACTATCTATATAAAAATACCAAAATACGGCCAATTTATGTGCTCAATTGCTTTTATCTGAGTGTTGATGTATGGTGAAAACATTCACCAATAGGTATTTGTGGGTCTTTCCAGGAACACAATCACATAAGACTTATCATAGTATACTGTTAATGATGTGCATTTATAGACTTAAATTTTGCAAGTATCAAGCTACAACCCTTTCTAAATCAATCATCTATCTGTAAGAGCAATCTATGAACAGAGCCAGGGTAAACTCCAGACAGAAGAGATGACTATTGAAGAGGACTAGCCTTGCCAGGTAGTCTAAGAAATTATAAAACTGTAGTAATTAAACTATTTGTGCTTTGGAATAGACAATCAATGAAAGAGAACAGGATACAGAAATAGACCCAAATATATATAAGAGATATGACTATGGTAAAGTTGAGCACTTCAGTATAAAAAAAAAAAATGAATTTGCCATTTCTGGGGGGAAAAAGCCATATGGAAAACAACAAAAAAAGAACCTGGATCTCTCTCATCCCTTATGTCAAAATACATTTCTGGTGTAGTGATGTGCTAGACCTACCATATACCAGCTGGCAGGAGCCAATTGTGTGCTTCTTTTCCTAGCTAACTCTGTGTTCAGTTCACATCAGTAGCGTATAACTGGGCATGGTGGGAGTCTTTACACTTAGGTAATTGGCAAATACTACAAATCAGGGCTCTTGTTGTTATTTTCGTGTTTTGAGACCCAATTTTCCAGTCGCCACTGCTGGTAGAAAAAAACATACAAGATAATGTGAAGATTTTTCAATTAGTAATTTTAGAGGTGGTAGAGAAAGTTTTTTACAAAATCCAAAATATTTTTAAAAGATACCTTACAAAAAGTAAGAATCTTCTTCTCTGAAAAAGCTCTGTGAGTAATGTTAAAATTAAAATGTCAAAGTGGGGGGAAATATGTACACATATAAAAAAGGACTAATTTTCTTATACAAAGAGCTCTCACAATGGGAAGAAGCAGAGCAATTTAATATAAAGGTGAGTAAAAGACAACAGTTGACAGTTAACAGAAATATAAATATAACAGGCTAATAAATCTATGAAAACCATGCTCAACCTCATGCATAAGTAAGAAATCCAAATTGAAAAAAATATGTTTTTAAATCTATAAAATGTCAAAAATCTAGTGTAGGCTGTGATGTTGGGTAGATGTCAGGAAACCCATTTATTCATTGCCATTGTAAGACATTGTTAAATTAAACTTAACATTAGTAAGTGAAATTTACAATTCACATTCTTTCCACCTCAGTAATTTTACATTTAGGAATTTGTTTTATAAGCTTTCCTAGTCTCACAAAAATGAGCAGACAAAGATGATTGTTATGGAACTCTTTGTGTTGTAGTTATCTATTACTGCATAAGAAATTACCCCACAACTTAAAAGCTTAAAGTCATAATAAACATTATTATCTTATACAGTTTATGTGTCTCGGGAGAGGTTCTTAGGTGAGACTGTGGGCAAGGTGTGGGTGGAGGCATCTGAAGGTCTAACCTGGGCTGGGAGATCAGGTTCCACTGTGACTCACTTGTATGACTGACAAGCTGAAGGAGGCCTCAGTCCCTCACCCCACAGACTTCTCAGTCAGCAGAAGGCTAGAGTGTCCCCATGACATGGTAATTGGCTTCCACTGGACAGAGAGACCCAAGAGAGAGCAAGGCAGAAGTCTCAATGCTTTTGATGACCTAGTCCTAGAAGTTCTACATCACCATCTCCATCATGTCTTCCTGTGACACAGGTCAGCCCCATTCAGTGAGGGATGGGGATACACAAAGGCATGAATGCCCGCATGTGAGACTCGCTGGAGGCCATTTTTGAAGCAAGTTACCACAGTCTAAAGTAACAAAAACAACAAAAAAGGAATTTCAGTATGCATTAATAAGGTGCCGGTTAAATAGATTTCTTAAAATGTGGTAGAGCCTTTGAAAAGAAGGAAACAGAAGCATCCTATATGTGCTGCCACAGAAAAAATGACCCAAATTTGGAACATACATCTGTATGTTTATAGTAAGAATCCCTGAGTATTCTCATAAAAATAGGCATATATGCATACTTGCATAATGATATATATAAGAATATACAATTTATAAGAAGTTTTATTAGTGGTTGGAATTGAAGGTGATAGTGGTTAGGGATATATAACTTTTTGTTTTATGCTGTATACCTATGTGGATAATGTTTGAAAAAAAATGTTACTATGCACATATATTACATTTATAATTTTTAAAACAGCTAAAAAATATGCTTCAAAGATATTTATAGGACAGATAAAGAAAGGGGGATATCATTTTAGCCAAGCTCAGACAGACTTCCTCCTTACTCTGGCTCCTGAGTTGCTGAGGGGTAAGCAGAACAAACATAAGAGGATTTCCTGAATTGGAGGATTCAGTGCTATGAAGTCTCCCTAATCTTCAGCTCTCCAGACTCTGCAAAGCTAGAGTCACATGAGATGGGAATTATCCCAACATGGAAAGCTGCTGCAGTGGATTTCTCCCTATTCTGAGGCCAGAAAGTCCTACAGAGGGTCTGGCAGCTGAAAAGGTGCAGGAATGGCAGGAATCATAGTGGACAGTGGTTACAAAAAGGGTCATTCCACCATGGAAAGCCTCTCAACACTGCAGTGTGAGTGAAACTCAGCTCTCCTGGATTTCCAAAGCATCCTCTATCATGCAAACAGAGAAGGTGAACATGGGTCCTTGAAGATCCCCAGGGACTGCAGCAGTGCTCACTTACGATGGATTATCACGGTGGGGATGTGGACCCAGCTCAGTGTATTACAAGGTCATGTTTGTATTACAAACACTGGGTTGAGGAAGAGGACAGTTGAGGACTGTCCACAGCAAACATTAGCGAGCCAGAGTTACAGGTTCTTAAGGACTTTGCCTAATAGTGTGTATCAAAATGCCAAAAATACAATGGTAATAATTATAAAGATGCAGGTGACATTTATTGAATGCTTATTATGCATTTACTAATTATGCCCATTTTACAGATTAAAATAAGGAGACTAGGAGAAGCTAAGCAATCTTCCCAGGGATATTAACAACTTTTTTTGGAATTCTGTTTTAACAAATAATTCAAAATGTCTTTTAAAAAATAAAAGTTGAATCAAACCTTTTAAAAACTCCCAGAGCACTTCTGCCAAAAAATCAGAAAACCCCTGCTTTGGGGATCCAACGTTTGAACCATGAGTAGAATTTACAGAAGGATAAATTTCTGTTCAGTATAAACTATAAACATATTCATAATTAAACTGTCAATCACGGAAGGACATTGACTGAGATAGTAACCTTCCCATCACTGGAAATGTTCAAGGGGAATTGCAACTGCCATCTGTTAGGCATATACTAGAGAAGTGTGAACAGCATACCCCGGGGTTCCTTTCATATCTAATCTCTGATGTTGCTGTGAGAATACAGGCTTCTATTTTGTTATTCTTCAGGTTGAACTGAGTTGAAGCTGCTGATTGCAGAAGGCGTGATTAAGTATATTTCCTAAGATTGTGGGGTTTTAGTAATAATAGTGAACAGAGTACTTAATTATGTGCCTTGAGCTGTTTTAAGTTCATTACATATATTAACATAAGTAATCCTTTCAACCACCCTAATGAGGCATGTATTATTTACATCGAATTATCTAAGGTCCAAACCTCAATATCTGGCTACAAAATCCATGTTCTTCCTACTGTGAGATTGTAGTAAGATAGTTGCAATTATATGACCCTACCCAAAGAGAAGAGTTTAGCTAAAACAGTTGCAGATAAATGAATAAACAGACACAGGAAGTGGTCTGTTGCATAATAGGGAGTTTCTGTCCATGTTTCTAGTTATGTCTCCAAAACACAGGTTGATACTTTGAAAAAAATCAGTGCCAGAAAAGCCACCGTATCATTAACATCATTAACGTTCCTCGTTTCTGAATTCAGTACAAGTCAGCTTAATCTAAAATGTTTAATTTAATGAAAGAAAAAACATAAGGAGAGAACTGTAAAAATAGCATTACCACAGTGTGAGTTTCCTAATCTTTTTTTTTTCTTTATTTTTCCCATAACGATAAGATTTGTTTTCACAAAGGAGCGACCACACACAGTTACACGTCCCTTATTTAATGCAAATTATGGTGAAGGGCCGAAAGGTACCCAGCTGTGAGGCAAAGTCTTCACTCAAAGGAGCTTTCCTAACTCAGACTACCAGTGGCTGGAAATACTTCACCCCCACCCCCACACCTCAGTTTTATTCCTGTGCGCAGTGGGGATAATGGTACCTGTCTCATAGGAATATTTCTAATATTGAATAAATTAACTCATGTAATTTTAGAACAGTGCCCGCCACGTAGTAAATCCCCAGTTAGAGTAGCTATTAACAGCAGCTAGTGTGGGGAGAAATAGAGCATTGAAGTGTAAATCTACATTTGCAAAGAGAGAAAAGATACTGCTAAACCGTGTGTGGGAATCAGATGAGAGTCACACATACCAAATATTCCTGGGTTCAACGTGGGGTGAGATGGATATGGCGGGAGCATCAGGGCTGACTGTCAGGGGGAGACAGCTTTGGCAGGGCCAGGAAACAAAGCCTTTGGGCCATCTTTGACGTGGCATACTTTCAAATGCTGTCCCCAGTCTACTACCCTAAAGGAAAAAAACAGAAAAACAAGAGAATCAAAATGGTAAATAATACGTGGGAATCAGTGTTAAATAAAAGAATTAAGATACACAGAGGTAACATGTTTCTTTCTTCCCCCAATAAATAGATGTATTAAAATGTGTTTAATATTTTGATAGATGTGTAAGTACCTACCACTGAGTTGTGTTCCACTTTTCCAACTAAATTTCTCCATTGGATGTCTCAAATTTCTTAGCTCTATTGTATTTTTTAAAAATTTTATTTATTTGTTTGTTAGAGTGAGGGGGAGACACACAAGCAAGGGGAGCAGCAGGCAGAGGGAGAAGCAGATTCCCCACAGGACTCTACATCAGGACCCTGGAATCATGACCTGAGCAGAAGGTGGATGCTTAACCGACTGAGCCTCGCAGGCATCCCTCAAATTTTTTAGCTTTAAAAGTAATGATTATTTTTTACATTGACCAGTGTGAGGTTTTCGGCGTCGGTGAGGACGAACCAGGCGCAGCAAGTGATTTGGGCAGGCTTTAGTGGACGCGCTTCCCCCAGGCGAGGGTCTCTGGGCGAGAGGAGGGCTAGGGAAGGCCCGCGGTGGGGTTGGCGGCAGGCAGTCGGGGTGGGGGTGGGGTTTCGGGGAGGTTTTAGGTGGGAGCTTCTAGGCAAGGGGAGTGAGGTCCTGGGGGTGATGTGATCTCTGGGGAGTGGGGCCTGTGCAGGGGAAATTGAGTTTTGGCTCATTCACCGGTGACACAACATTCTGAGAACGGAGGTCCCAGGGTAACAGGTCAGTTGCCATTTCACGGCCTCCTCAGTTTCCCGGTCACACCAGCCGGACACTACTCATTTGTCTATTTTTCTGATGGCTCGTCTTAATGTCTTCAGGATGGTTTTAACTGATTTACTAAATACCTAGTGTTCAGACAACACTTACCAGGTTATAGAACTCTTTCCCACACATTATCTCACAGTAATTTTGAGAAAAGCGCATTATTCATTCTAGTTTTCAAATGAGGTAAGTTAAGAGTACAGTCTGTGAGACTTTCCCTAGATCACAAAGGGATGACAGATTCATCTGTGGCTGGATAGAAAGGCAATGTTATAAAAGGTTTCAGAAATGATCAGCATGCATTTAAGGGTCCCCTGGTGTCTCGTTGAAAAAGGAAATTTGGGGGCGGGACAGACAATACAGACTTATATTTGAGTGTGTGTGTTGCTGTCTTTTGGTCTTACTTTCATCTCATTTTGTTTTTGCTTTCCCTCTGAAAGAAAACTAGAGGGTTTTTTTCCCTCACAACCTTCAGAACCATGCCAGGGAGAGCAACTAATTCTCACAACCTCCCGACTGTGGCCTGGGGTCCCTTTGCAGCAAAACAAGAGGTAGATGGATAGAACAAGACCCTGCTCCAGCAGCAGAGACACATTGGATGGTTGGGTCCCAGAAAGCTTTTCTCAGAACTGTCCCATTGCATCATCTTCATTGAGGATTAAAGTCAATTGTTAAAGCCACAGCCCTGTGTACTGGATATATGAGCACATAGAAAATGTGATGTGGGTTAGCAAAGCTACTTCCTAGTGTGAAACACTTTAACAGAAGTGGTGGTTCAAGACAGGCCTGGAACAACATAAAGAGCTTTTACAAGAGCGAGAGGGGCAGGGCCCTTGGAAGACAGGTTAGTAGGAGCCCAAGACACCCCAGGAGCCTATTCATAAGTTGTCCTCAGCTACCAAAACAGGCGAGGAGTTTCTCTCAGTCCTGAAAATATGAACTCATGGCCTGAGGGCACCTTTGGAGTCTCTTTAGTGTAAGATATAAGAAAAAAAAGAATTAGGAAAAATTTCAAAGATTAGGAAAAATGGAAAGGGAGCATATACAGAGGAAAAGAAAGGTAAGTGGAGGGTAAAGGCAAAGAGCAGGCTTTAGTGGTATGATGCTTCATTTTATATATCAGCTTGGCTATGCTACAGTGCCCAGATAGGTGGCCAAAAATTATTCTGGATGTTTCTGTGAGGGTGTTTTTCAATAAGATTAACATTGAAATCAGTGAACTTTGAGCGAAGCAGGTTGCCTTCCATAATGTGGGTGGTCCTTCTCCAATCCTCTGAAGGCCCAAAGAGAACAAAATGCCCACCTCTCCTGAACAAGAAGACATTCTGTAGTCGTTGGCCTTCATTTGGACTTGAACTGTAGCACCAGCTCTTTTCTGGGTCTCCAGTCTATGGGATTAAGATTTTGAACTTCCCAGCCTCCATAACCACATGAGACTATTCCTTAAAATAGAGCGCGCTCTCTCTCTATATATATATGTATGTATATAGATATATACACCTTGATGTACGTATGGATATATATTTATATATCCATATGTACATCCCATTATACATGCTACTGGTTTGATTTCTCTGAAGAACCTTGACTAGTACCAGTTAGTTGTAATCCTCAGACTATGAGAAAGAAAACTGAAGCTAGTAAACAAAAACCCGGGATACGGTGCTAAGAAGACAAACTGTGGCTTTGCTTGGCCACATACAGGTACTGAATGAAGTCTTGCCTCCTTAATTCTCAGCATTAGTTTCTCTTTGCTAATTTCTCTTACTTCTTCTTTTTTTTTTTTAAGATTTTATTTATTTATTTGACAGAGAGAAATACAGCTAGAGAGGGAACACAAGCAGGGGGAGTGAAAGAGGGAGAAGCAGGCTTCCCGCCGAGCAGGGAGCCTGATGTGGGACTCGATCCCGGGTCTCCAGGATCATGACCTGAGCCGAAGGCAGTCGCCCAACCAACTGAGCCACCCAGGTGCCCTCTCTTACTTCTAATTGAATTCATCCCATCCTATTTTATGTGTGATTATAAATCACCTTAATTCTTCTTTTAGGATACATTAGAAATATACATTAAGTAAATAGATTCTCATTATTTGAAGCAATTATGTAAGGCTAGATTTAGATTTCCACATATAAGGAAAGGACATCTAAGTTATCCAAATAGAAGAAGAAATGAAGAAGAGATATAGGTGATAAATGCCCCAAATTTAAAAAGATGTTCAGTGAAAGTCCAAATGTGTGTGCAAGGGAAAACATTGTAGTAGCAGAAAAGAAAGTATTGAAATTAATCCAGAGGATAAAACATCAAACCACAGAGATGCGATAACAAACTAAAAACTCTACATTAAAAAAAAAATAAAAGATGAGTTACAAAAAAGGAAAAATGAGTTTGTGTTAGGATATCTATCTAAATTTTTATGAGATTTATGTAATTAAAAATATTTTATAATGGGAGAAAACTAAAGGGTTCAAGGAAAAGACATATGAGTAGAGAAAACAGTGTGAAACAATGAAAACATTTTGCTATGTTGTCCTTGTACACATGCATTTCAAATGTGTACTCTAACATCTTTTTCTGAATTAATAATAACTCAGGTATGATTTCATGCTATGCCAATAAGAGGAGTCTGAGGCATTCATGACTTTATGCCAGATGATAACAAGGTACTGAAAAATTATGAGGAACAGATAACAGTGAAAGAATGTCCCATCACAGAAGTATAATAAGAATGAGAGGACTCCACCCCAGCTGCCCACAGAAGAACCTGGTCAGGCAGTAAACCCAACCGTGTAATGGCACTGAAAGAAAGCCTAAAGATTTCAGGAAGATGTGTTCTTCAGCTCGTGACTAATTTTTCCCCAACAGAATGTGTTCTTCAATCTCATCCCTTTGCTCATCTGTGTTGTATCTCATACCAATCTGACCATGAAGTAACAGTGTTGTGGTGGCTGCCCATAGATTGTGTGACAGTCCAGGGAGGAGGCCAGATATTTTCTCTAAGACCTGGGTTGGCTTATTCCCTCCACAGAGCTTCCTCTTATTTGGTGAGAATCAAAGGGAAGCATGAAAGGTTGTGGGGTTTTGTTCTTTAATTGGGTAACTTTCCTTTCATTTCCCCATTCTAGGGATTGCCAAGGAAACCATCTTGAGGTTTTTCAGCCATGGGTAACAGGCCCTTCAAGTGTCACTAAAATATAAATTGAATAAAACAAAAAGGAAAGTTATAAAAACCGGACTTTTTTTTTTAGGTTTCTTTCTTTACAAACACAAATATGCTCAAGTTCCTCTACAACTCATGAGATGCCTTTGTGGTTGAGCCAGAAGGCTACTGCCTTTAGGAAACATAACCCAGGAACTGTGCTCAGCTTGGTAGATGGTCATTAATTTCAGTGTAACTTCTAAACACCCAAGCTAAAACTTAAAAGAGGTCGCATATCTGGGACATTATCCTGCACCCACCCTCTGAAATGCCTCCCCCATATACCTTGATATGTATGCAGTCTGTGACTATACAGTTTGAATTTTATGAACAATAGCTTTTTTGTTTTTGTTTTTGTTTTTTTAAAGATTTTATTTGTTTATTTGACAGAGAGAGAGATCACAAGTAGGCAGAGAAAGAGGAGGAAGCAGGCTCCCTGCCAAGCAGAGAGCCCGATGCGGGCCTCCATCCCAGGACCCTGAGATCATGACCTGAGCTGAAAGCAGAGGCCTCAACCCACTGAGCCACCCAGGCACCCTGAACAATAGTTTAACCTACTAGCACATATAGAAAAGATACTTGAGTGCTGCACAGAAAGTTCTATTAATCCTGAAGAATTATTAGAACCTATGAAACAATGCTTGCTTTGGCAGCACATATACTAAAATTGGAATGTTACAGAGATTAGCATGGCCCTTGTGCAAGGATGACATGCGGATTCATGAAGTGTTCCATATTTTTCTCTGTCAAATAAATAAATAAAATCTTTGAAAAAAAAGAACCTTTGAAATAATTATTTTTTCTGCCATATCTGATCTCTTAAAGTAGAACTATTTACAACATAACATGTATTTAATTAATCTTAACAGTGAGGTTAAAAACAGGAAGAGCTCTTTAAAAACACTGATAAAGTAATGACAACTCATGATAAAAAATTAATGTAACAGAATGGAAAGTTCTTTCTGATAAGAATCACCTACATGATGGAAAAATATGCATAAAGAAAATAATGTTTTGGGGCACCTGGGTGGCTCAGTCATTAAGCATCCACCTTCAGCTCAGGTCATGATCCTGGAGTGCTGGGATTGAGCCCCACATCGGGCTCCCTGCTCGCTGGGAAGTCTGCTACTCCTTCTCTCCCTTCCCCTGTTTGTGTTCCCTCTCTCGCTGTCTCTTTCTCTCTATCAAATAAATAAATACAATCTTTTAAAAAATATATTAAAAAAGAAAAGAAATTATGTTTGAGACCCTAAAAATCCATGGCTTTTACTTTTTAATATTTGTATTAATCTAATAAATAAATGTGGTTAAGAAAATCAATTATAAATAAAGGCTTATAATGAAAAACATCTCATTTCTATCCACCCCAGTCCTGCTCTCCAAAAACAATGACTTTTAAATCTTTTAGGTCCATCCTCTGTTTACCTCTATGTTTCCAAAAATTAAATTTAATCTCTTATATGTCTGAGGACATTAATACTGCAAGTGTGTTTGTTGTCTCTGCTTATTTCTCTCTCTCTTTCCCCTATTTGGAGATGTTCCCCAAAATCTGATGATCCATTCTCTGAAGAGACACTAAAAACGGGATTCGGTGGTCCGAGGGTGAAGAGATGGGTGTGCCGCGTGCCGCTCGGGGGGGGCATACAAAGGAAAGAGCTAATGATTTTGTGGTGAAAACGCCAAAGCTCCCGGTGGTAAAGTGTTATTTTTTTCCTTTAGAACTGTTCCAGAAAATCATTTTCTAGGAAACAGCCCTTGAATCTCCTGCCCAATGGAAGCCAAACTCCTTGAAGAAAGAAGGTGAGCAATGTATTTGAGCCCCCAGTGAGTAGCACACTTCCAAAAAACCCAAATTCAGTCCCAGCCTGCCCTCTGCCTTTGAAAATCTTACATGACAGGGAGAAAAGCTTAAGATACAAAGTTAAAAGGGACACATCAGGATACGAAATTAAATACACATTATGATTTACCTATATTTAAACATGCATGAAATAGCTAGAAAGAAATACACCAAAATATTGAGTAGTTTTGACTATTTCTGAGTAGTGTATAAAATGTGTTGGCTATTTGCTTCTTGATACTTCTGTTTATTTTCCAAAATTTCCACAAACTATAGATATTAATTTAAATACTAGGGAAAAAAGATTTGGTTTTTAAAAAAACATGTATCAAGACACCAACAAGAAAACCCACAGAAGTGCATGTTTCTCAGCTCCTAGCTTAAAAGATTTACAACTAAATATTTAATATTTCTTTACATTTAGAAAATATGAGTACTATGCTAAGAAATTTCCTATTGATATGTTGAAATATCGAAATGGCCACTTGAGAACTTGGACGTACTCCCTAAGTCCTGACTCAATCCTTCTCCCCACTTCCCACTCACGATTTATATTGTCATTGGCCTTTCATTAGTCTTATAACCTAAAAACAGCCTATATGAAAATTACAGCCTGGGGAATATACTCAATAGTATCGGAATAATGTTATATGGTGACTACGCTTTGTGGTGAGCACTGAATAATGTATAGAACTGTTGAATCACTGTGTTGTACACCTGAAACTAATAAGCGTTGTATGTCAACTGCACTTCAATACTAAGAAAAGCTTCATATCTTCTGAATTTTATACAAATGAAGTCATACTGTATGTCTTAATCTACGGGTTTTTTTCACTCTATATTATGTTTGTGAGTTTTGTGGATAATTCTGATATTTATACTTCTATTCTAGTGAATACCTTTATTATTACATTTTTATTTAACATCTTAGTTCTTCATTTCTTTAGACAGCATCCATTAGTTTCTTCTAAAGTCAATGAGAAATTAGCATATTTACATTTCCTCCCCTGTAACTTCAGCCAGAAGTCAAGCTGTACTGTTTGCATGTTTTCTTCCTTTGATTTATCAACATATTCTGCTTTCTGATTTCTCCACTTTTCATTTTAGTGCTTAAAAGTAAAAATGTACACCATTTATATGGACAAGCAAATTTTGAAATTTTTTGATCATGTGCTACTAACTTTTGTACTCCTAAAATATCTTAGCTTATCTGTAGATTAAGTATATGAACTAATGTACTAATTTATTATGGAGAAATGATCAATTACACACAGAAGTAGAACTTTTGAAAGGATAAAAACGTCATCTTTCTTCACTGAATTCCCATGCACATCCCCTGGAGTAGAGACACTCTCCTGACTTAGATGAACTGTCCTCAGTCCTTTCAGGATCATGTATCCTTTCGAGAGTCCAATAGCATTATGAACTCTAAGAAAAATTGCATGCATTTCACATGACCTCAGGCAAATGGCAACTCAGGCACTCCCTAGGAATTCAACGTTATTGGGATTATAGACTTTGCTGACTCCAGAATCTCTGTAACGAAAAGGAAAATGAAACATAATGGAGCCATGTGCCAAGATATATACAGGACAGTCAGACTAACCCTACTTGATTAAATATGTAATAACATGTTTAGATAATCCCTCCAACATACCATGGTTGAATGAAGGAGAGATTCCCCAACAGTTATCTTCTCTCCTGCCTCCCTCTCCTTTTGGGTCATGTTCTCCTCTCATGTCCCTCCTCTCCACCTCCCTTGTCTCTCCCTCCTTGTTCACTTCTCTTCATTTTCTCTTCCCTTTCCTCTTGCTCTCCTCCAAGAGGCCTCTAAACCCAGGACTATGCTCCACCTACTGGAACTTTAAAGAAGTTCATATTTAAATACAATTTGAGAAACTGGAAACAGTATCAGATATGTTAAGGGAAATTATTTTATTACCTAAATTTTAGTACCTCAGAAGATCTTGCTAATTATTGACTAAGATCATTTCTAAAAATCTAAACTCAATATGAGATTTATCAGACATATCCACACAGAGCATGGATTCATATCCTCTCATATGCAGAAACACAGCTATTGTAATGATTTAAAACTTACCACGATCATATCCAACTCGTCTCTTTTTAAAAAAAGATTTATTTATCAGGCATCTGGATGGCTCAGTTTGTTACGTGATTGCCTTTGGCTCAGGTCATGATCCCAGGGTTCTGGGATCGAGCCCCCACATCAGGCTCCCTACTCAACGGAGAGCTGCTTCCCCCCTCCCTCTGCCTGCCGCTCTGCCTACTTGTCTCTTTATCCTGCTGTCAAATAAATAAATACATGTTTTTTGAAAAAAATATTTATTTATTTTAGAGAGACAGAATGCAAGCAGGGAGAGAGCAAAAGAATAGGGGAAGGGAAGGAATCTCAAGCAGCCCCTCTGCTGAGCATGGAGCTAGATGTGAGGTTCAGTCCCAGGACCCCTAGATCTTGACCTGAGCTGTAATCAAGAGTCAGTTGCTTAATGGACTCGGGCACCCAGGCACCCCCCAACTTGTCCCTTTGATTTCTGTCTTCCCTATTCCATTCGCTCAGGACGCTGTTTCGCATTCTCCTTCTCTGACCTCTCTTCCCAAGCTCATTTTTCTGCCCCCCCCCCCAGTTCAGTCTCCGACTTTCCTTTCTTACTACACTGCGTGCACTTACTTGGATGACTCACCTTTTTCTACTTGTTCAATTATTGCCTTTACACAAATAATTGGTAAATATTTATGTCTAGTTTTAACTCTCCTGAGCCTTAGACTCACATCTCTAAATACCAGCTTGCAGGTACATCAAGCTCATCCAAACTGCTCTCTTCCTTTTGCTAATGACATCTAGCCTTGTCCACTTATACACTGCTATTGAATAAGCCATCCCAAATTTAATGATATAAAACAGCAACCATTTTCTTATGTTCACAGCTTCTGTGAGTCAAAGAGTTATGACACACCAGGGGTGGCTTGTCTCTGCTCCACACACAAGGGCGTCAGCTGAGAAGATGATCTTGCTGTTGCAAGATAGTGTATTTCCCTCACATTACCAAAATGGTGGAGGAGGAGAGGGAGGTAAAGATGAAAAGAGGTCCTTGTTCTTTGTTTCTAGAAACATTCACATTATTTTTAAGTATCATACTCATGTTACATAGCTTATAAGATCAAGTTCATAGTAAAGAATAAAAACTACTTCCAGCAGAAAATTATAATTTAAAATGTTCTTTTGAAAACACTTATTTTTTTAAGATTTTATTTATTAGAGAGAGAATACTGAAATTTTTATTTTAATTTTTTAATTTTTTTTTATTTGTCAGAGAGAGAGAGAGAGAGAGAGAGAGAGAGCACACAAGCAGGGTGGGCAGCCGGCAGAAGGAGATAAAGGACTCGTTTCCAGGACACTGGGATCATGATCCAAGCCAAAGGCAGATGCTTAACCAGCTGAACCACCCAGGTATCCCGCTACTGAAGTTTTTAAAGAAATTACAACTTTATCTACAAGCAATTGATAAGTTGGCTTGAAGATGTGAAATAGCAGACATGGAACATTCTGAAAGCCTCAGGCTGCCACACCAAATCAGAAAAGGAAAGCAACTTGACCAACCTGCATTTTTAATTGTTAGATGCGTTGCTGTATTTTTGCTATATTTTGCTATATTTGCTATATATTGCTATTTAGCAATATATAAAATTATCTAATTGCCTAAATAGAGACATCCCACTGGTACAACCTTGTTTATAAACTTTAGTTTGATACTTCCCTAACCATTTCATAAGCAAATGTGTCCGTGACAAAGTCGATGTTGCAACTCTAAAGGAGGACAAAGCCAATCTGCTTTCCTGACTGTATTTGTATCCTTCAAACTGTGGATTAAACTGTGTCAACTTTTATATTCAAGCATGTTTTGAAGTATGAATGGAATTAATAGGTGAAGCATTCTTTAAAATGCTGTTTACTGATTCATGAGTTTAACTTCTAGACTCAAATCCAAGTTCATTGATGGGGAGGTGAAATGCAGGTTAATTACCTTGCCCCGCCAGTCTGCTAGTGTGTCTCTGGTATTAACCCACCCACAGAAACAGGTCTGTGAGGTTTTTTTAATGTGCAGCCTATGACTTGGTTTCAGGTAATAATACTAACTTTAGTTAACTATTTGTAAATGTCTAAGCTTTACTAACTTAAAGGTGCTAATTTAGGTTTATTATGACATTGGAATTTTACAAGTGTATTTTTTTAGGAAGAAGGATCAACTTTTGAAAATGGGAGATTTCAAATACACAGTACTCATGTCAGGGATAATACAATGCACTCCTGAAAACCATTTCTATATGGATTTTAAGAGATGTATACTTCTCTTAGCAGGAACTTCTGTCTTCACAGCCTAGGAATAAGACAGTTATATAGAAAGTCAAACAACACTAAGCTTGATCACACAATATACTGCAGAATAGTGTTGGAAGAGACAAGGGTTAACAAATCATTCACAAGATAGCTGGCATTATACATAAATAGATATTAGATATTTTGGAGTAACCATAGTATACATAAATGACTAAGTACATACAGGCTGTGATGAGAGCAAGAGAAAAGATGAACTGTGTGGAGGGGCAGAAATTGACTCCAAGGAAGAATTCTTGGAACTCTGAACTGGGTACGGAAGGATGGACGGAAGCATGAGATTCCAAGTAGGGCTGGCAGCAACCTGACTACAGCCAGGTGGAAGAGGCTTAGGAAATGCTTAAGAAATTCTCAGCAATATCATGAGTGGTGGCCGTGAGGTCTGAGGCCAAAGTGCAGAGGAGGAATGTGGAAGAAGGACAGAAAAGAGAAGTCGGCATCAAACGGTAGATTGCTTTGAATGTCGGGTTGAGTTTAGCATCTTTCTGTAGAAGGGAGGATTCTTAGACTATTTGAAGAGGGCAGTGATAATGGTGATAATGGCAATGGAATTTAGGGAAGTTATTTTGAAGGGAGAGGATGGAGGTCAAAGTGACCAGAGATGGGTAGGACATTGCCCTTGGACTTGAAGTTCAAGTAAGAGGGAATGTGGGACCAAGGTAGAGTGGTGGCAATGGACAGAAGATTGGGAAATTAAGAAGCATTTCGAAGGTATACTTAACAGCATCTGACAAGGGCAATGAAAAAGGGAAAGAGATTTACTTTGTGGTTCTGGGATCTAATTCCTTTCCCCTTGAATCTGGAGCTGGCCCTCGTGATTCACTGGTAACCAGTGCAGTCTGGAGGAAGTGATACTTCAAAACCTCTTTGGACTAAATCAGAAGGTAACCGTGAGCCCTCTGCCTGGTTTGCTGGAACACGTGTTCTGAACCACCTGAAAGCACTGCGGTCTACAGGCCTGAGTCCTGGGCTGAACCCAGCCTTTGAGTTGTCCTAGCCTAGGCATAGAGGTGGCGGATGATTTCTGGCTTGATGAGCTGGAACAGTAAAAGACACATGGAAGGATAAATCATAAAGGAATAGATTATTTGGCCTTCTAATACAGCGCTCTTGAGCACGCAGAAGTTTTCATCTCATTAAACACTTGGCTGCATAGGTGGGTAAGCTGAGTATAGTGGTGGATATAAAGCAGTTGTTAGAAATTTGCTCCAAAGCACTTACATGCTGTCCCCCAAATTTCCACCCCTTCTGGCTACTAATCTGCATGTATAAGACACCAGCAGTTGGGTGTTCAGGCCCTCTGGAGGTACACCCTGGGCCTCTAGTAGACTCAGAATAAACATCAATATGAATTTAAAAGAGAAATTCATTTTGAATAAGAGTAGAATGATCTAGTTTCCAACAGTTACTCAATTCTTTTCTTTTCCCCCATAGTTCTCATCTGTAAGAGAAATACCTGGTTATTAAGAGTATGAAAAACTGATACTCTGAAATTTTGAAATTTCATCTCAGTCCAAGGCCTAGACCTGACAGTCCTAAACACAATTAAATATACTAGCAGAACTATAAGCCAAGAGACCTTTTATTGTAAAAAGTAAATTGAAGTTTATTTGAACATTTGTTCCTATATGCCTACATGTTTTCATTTAATCAGCTTTATTAAAGTATAAATCACATATACAATAAAATTCCATGATTTTAAGTGTCAAGGTCAAGAAGCTTTGATACATGTGAACAATCTGGTAACCACTGCCACAATCAGTACATAGGATATTTCCACCACCTCAAAATATTCTTTGTTCCCTTGCACAATAAATTCCCCAGTCCTAGCCCTAGCAACCATGGATGCGCTTTCTCTTATTTGCATTTTGGCTTTTCTAGGCTTTCACATAGCATAGTCATATAGTAAGTCCTCTTTAGTGTCTGGCTTCTTTCACTTGGCATCATACCATTTTGCTATTCACCCAAGTAGTTATTCCTTTTCACTAATGAGTAGTATTTTCACATATTGATATATCATCATCTGTTAATGGGTATTTCTGTTGTTTCTAAGTTTTAGCTACTGTGAATAATCTGCTACGGAAATCTAAGTGCAAAACTTGTATTTTTTTGTGGGTAAAATACCAAGGAATGAAGAACAATGTTTAGTACTAAAAAATATTTATCTTCCCTATATCAATTATCCTTTAAGAAATGAAAAATACGAACATTTCTTAGTCATATTTCATAATAAAACTTATCAGATCTGTGGTAAGACAGCTGAAGAGTTCAGACATTTTCCAGCCCTAAAGAGTCACACACAGTCACATACATTTAACATATTCCAAGATCATGCTTAATGATATGTAGGAATATACTAATCCTTACAAACTTCAATATATTATGTAAAATAAAATACACTCAAAATAATAAAATAATACACTCATACTATCATAAGAACAAAGAAGCCACACTAAAAATTCTGTTGTGATTTTCTCTTAAGGGCAAAGAGCTGCAGAATCTCCAATTTAAAAAGAGGGCAATTTTAAATAGTCCACCTTCCAAAGAAACATATTTATAAAATGCCTACATGCTTCTCACACTAGTTATGTTGACTTTAATTAACAAAGGAAAGCATTTCCTAACTCACAACATCCCCTGGATTGCTCTTAGTCCAAAGTTCCATATAGAAAAGCCTGGAATAGGCAATTTTAAATATCAGACTCCAAGGTTTTAAGCTTTCACATTCAGAACTGTAAAGAATCCAACATTAACAAATTATAGTTCTTCAAAAATCAGAACCACATCTTAGATGTCCCTTATTTAAATAACAGCGATATCATTTCAGCGCTATCAACAACTACTGGAAATCATTGAATTGTAACACGTGCAGAGATTAAGAAAACTCCAAGTATTCCTAAATATCATCATACAAATGAACATTTAAAAATATTATGATCTCTAGAGAAAGAATATAAAGATCATGCTCAAGGAAACTTTCATGACAAAGTAAAAATTTTACCTTCCTTTCAAGCTGTTTTATAAATGTATTAAGCCTCAACCTCACTGAATTAATGAAAACAAAATTTATCCCAACAGATTTTTGTGGCAGAAACTAAAACTTTAACAACTACATGAAACAAAAATAGCATGGGAAGTTTCCTGACACAAACTATATTTGGATTCCCTTAGCTCAACACTTGGAAACTCAATTTCATATTTTGTAAACTAGTCATATGAAAGAATTCTAAAAGTATAAATGAGGTTTATATCAACCAACCAACGCTGGCAAGCTGCCCCATCACCACCTGTCACCGGCAGCTTCCAAGGGAAACTTGCAGGGCTTGAAATGCAAGTCAACATCCGCCAAGGAAGCAGGCTGCAGGGTGAAGACTAAAGACCGCGGCTCTGAGACGCAGGTTATGAACTGCCACACAGTGGCAAGGCCGCCAGCCCAGGGAGCAGGGCACACAGTCTGCGTCCCCCGAGCCCCAGGGAGGCCGCTCCGTGTGCATCAGCGCACCCAGTCTCTCGGATGGCGAAGAACTTCCAGAATCTCCGCTTCTTTGGAGTTCTCAGGGGGTGAATGCATGTACTCCCACCTATAAAGGTCCAAAACAAAAGCAAAACATGTAATAATGATAAAAACTATAAAGAACAGTACAGATACCTCTTTGCTTAAAATAGATGAAAAGTGAAGTTCTAAGAGTAAAAAAATGACTTGTATCTCCTTGTCTTCAATGCACCTAATATGTCTTTTACCCACTAACCTTTTTCAAAATAGGTGCTGCTAAAGAAATAAAGTATTTTAATAATCCCCGACCATTTTTTGGCTAATATTAATATCCCAGAGGCAAAATATACTTTTATTAGAAACCAGGGTGTCATAAAATGTAGAACCTCCAATGATCCATGGGCAAACTTTTTTTTTTTTAGCTTAATACTTATGCATTTACTTTAATGTGTTACTTTCTATTTATGGCAAGAATATCAGTTTGCCTTTTTAAATAAATTCTCTCAGAAAATAAGAAGAGTATAAAATTTAAGTAAGTAATGCCTCAGATAATATACAAATATAGTCAAAACGGTTTGGCTGTAGTGTGAAGTCTGGCACACGCTGGTTTAGACCAAGGTCAGCAAACTTTCCTGATAAAGAGCCACATAACAGATGACTTTAGTTGAGACTTTGTGGGGCCACAGTCTCTTGCATTTTCTTTTTTGTTTTTAACAATCCTTTAAAAATGTAAATTCATTTTTTTTTAAGATTTTATTTATTGGACAGAGAGAAACATAGCTAGAGAGGGAATCCAAGCAGGAGGAGTGAGAGGGGGAGAAGCAGGCTTCCCGCCGAGTGGGGAGCCTGATGTGGGGCTTGAACCCCAACCTCCAGGATCATGACCTGAGCCGAAGGCAGCCGCTTAAAGACTGAGCCACCCAGGTGCCCCTGTAAAACTCAAACTCATTCTTAGCTCAAGGACTGCACAAGTGGACCTGGATTCATCCTACAGCTTGAAGTCTGCATACCCCTAGTGCAGAACCTAAGAAGCCAAAAGTGACCTGTCATGGTAATTATTCCAACGAGCAAGGGATTGATTTATAATCTACCTGTACCTGCAGCTTACAATGTACCTTGTAATGAGGGGCCAGTATTAATCAGGAAGACCACTGGAGGCTTAAAAACTTATCTCTAATTTTATTCACATCTCACCTCCAGGGTGGCAGGGACACCTAGCAGGCTGTGCACGAGCTTTCAGCCAACGACAGGAGACCCCAAGAGCAGCAGGTATACAAAGACAGAGCCCATGCCATTCAGGAGGCAGGCACGACCTTCCAGGGCACCAATCTCACCAGGCTAGATCTGGACGGCAGAGCGAGGCAAGGCATTTCTCAAGTGCCAGCCAGCAGTCCATTCTTATTTGGACATTTACACTCGTAGAAAAAAGAAGATTCTAGGTCTCATTAAAACAAGCACGCCATTTTTCTTTTTTTCTGATCTTTGCCATCTGGATCCACATCATTCTCACTTTCTTATAGCCAAAAAGTCAACCTAATTGCATCAACATAAATTATCTATCTGTCTTTAAAACTCTCCCCATAGGAGCACCTGGGGGCTCAGTCAGCTAAACATCTGACTCTTGATCTCAGCTCAGGTCTTATCTGAGGTTTGTGAGTTCAACCCCTGTGTCAGGCTCCACGCTGGGCATGGAGCCTACTAAAACAATTCTCCTGAATCCAGAGATCCAATTAACCCTTATGGAAGCTCACCAGCAACCTATAAAGCAAAAAAAGAACGCCAAGCAGCAGCAATAATCCCTTATACTTTTAAACAAGCTTGATATTCATACTGGAGAGTAAGACTTTTCCTCACAAATGTTAACAATTTCTAACAAAATTAAGCTCAAAAACCTGACATGCTCAAATAAATTTGCTTTGCCCATAACTCTTCCTAGAAAATCACCAAGTAGATAAGGATGCCACATCCACCCTATCTTCTCACTCCCTCGATCCTTTCCCGGCTGTCACCCACAAGCCATGTCATTCATCCTGTCATTCATTCTTTAAAAAAATTATTTTCCTTATTATTTGACTGTGATTTTATTATAAAATCAGCAAAGTCAAAACCAATGACATCTTTAGGTAAGACATCTGCCACGTTAATGTTCATGTTTAGTAGGGATTAGTAGACTGAGAGTGGAGGGAAAATTATGATGAGTTAATCTTACCGAGCAGTTAGAGGTAAAGACATCAAGATGCTTTCAATCCTGGATCCCGGAGTGAAGAGGCCAAATTTTGTACCCCGATCATACAGCAGGTTAAATTCTACATACCTGACATAAAGACAACAAATAACATTAAAGGCCAGTTGAATAAAATCTTTTAAGATTAGCCCACAATGAATACTCCAAGGGGGGATGGGGGAATTCTTCCTGCCCACTGCCTCCACCGCCCCCCCCCCCCAATCAGCTGGAACGGGCACAGGGAACACCAGTCCACAGACAGCTGAGTCTTCTCCATCTGGACAGGCATAAAGAAAAGGGTATTCTACCCAACAAACAATAGGATATAGATCTGGCCCCAACATAGGACAGTTATAAAACAAGAAGGGTATGTTTTCCAATAAATAAACAGAATGGACACAAAGCCAAGAATTTTTAAGGCACAAAAACAATTAAGAAAAAGAAATGGCACCCTTTATCAGGCTAGAATAGTTCTTTCTGGCCTTCCCCTGTAGTCTGAGATATTTCAGAAGACTTTATTTCACCACCTATAATCCCTGCATACTAAGATATAAAGCTTTTCTAATTGAAAGGCCAACTATGGCTAACAGCAATTTATTATTAATTACTAACATACTCTATAGAGATTTCCTTTTCTTAAAGTAGTTAATAGTACTGATAAGCAGTTATATAATTCAGTCTTCCTGCAGATTAGTGGCAATTATAATAAGTAGCAGTGGAGCTGCAGTGCTCAATTTTACTTTGCTAAGAAAAATATCCTTAGCATCAACTAAAACTTGGTTCAATAAATTTACTTTCCACTAACTGCCACAGTGTCAGATCTAAACTCTGTCTAGTTTAAAAATCTCTGACTGCCTTTAACATCATGGTATCTTTAAAACTTCAAAGATAATTTTTACTACTCATACAAATTTAGAATGACCCATAAAGCTGAAAATTCAATGAATAGTCCCCGCTTAGATCATTTCTCAACTCATACAGAAACTATTCTCTTGGTTTAAACTTCACTTGGATAATCTTATTTACCCACTGATTCGTTTTTCATCACACCTGAAGGAAGATATCCTCTAGAATCCCATAGCACTTGAATTTTTAGAAAACACCCTTCTGTGTGCAAACTTGCCAAAAAGCCCTGAGAAAATTTAAAAAATTATATCCATGGATCCCTTTCTAGTCCTCCATATTGATTCATCACAGATTGAATTTTGTGCATTACTATTTAATACCTTCTGGCACCTGTTTCAAAAGATAATACAAAGCAAAACTTCTTAATTTCTTCCTAAGACCATGAAAAATAATTTCAGCCTTCAGTCACCTTTTTCACCCCTGATGCTGCATTCCTGATACATATTTAAGGGATGACTGTGATTCTCCAGTTTGTATGGATGTCTCTTTCAAAGGCCCTTGTACAGAACTCCCTAAATGAATTTTCTGTAAGGATCCCCTTATCGCTTTTCTTTTTTGTAGAATGCCTCTCTGACTCCTACCAGGTTTCACTTAGATCTGATCTTTCTGTTCTTTCTCATACATTTATCCTCTCTGAGGTAACTGCAAACCATGAACCTTAGCCATTCCCTTCAATTTAGTAGGTGCCTAAATTTTATCCTGTTTACCTTTCCTAAAATACAACAAGGTGAAATAAGTTAAAGATCTTTAGTTTCTGGGGTGCCAGACTGGCTTAGTCAGTAAATTATGTGATTCTCGATCTTGTGTTTTGGGGTTTTTTTGTTTTTTTTTTAAAGATTGTAATTATTTATTTGACAGCGAGAAACACAGCTAGAGAGGGAACACAAGCAGGGGGAGTGAGAGAGGGAGAAGCAGTCTTCCCGTCGAACAGGGAACCCAGTGTGGGGCTCGAGCCCGGGACTCGGGACTCCGGGATCATGACCTGAGCCGAAGGCAGATGCTTAACGACTGAGCCACCCAGACGCCCCTCAGTCTAGTGGTTGCCGCAGACCTGCAGCCTGATCGCTCATATGGGCTCCCTCTGCAAGGCACGAAGCCCATGATCCTCCCTCAAAGTGAGGGAGCTCTGCAAAGTTGCGGTCATCGACACCAGAAGATGTTTCCATTATTCCTTGTCTGTTCAACTATTATAATTTCTTTGACACTATTTCCTCTAACTTCACTTATAATCAAGTTAATGCTTTCTCTTGCTCTTAGTTTTGAATCCTCTTATGCCAATCCTTATAAAGATTGATAATTGTAGGATTGTGGGGGCACAACATACTTACTTTAAAACTTAGTAAAACCTTTACTAACATAAGCAGCTTGGATATTGCAACCTCCTGT